>JAYMTP010005926.1:0-12701 GCA_036897365.1 Geranium brycei | reverse complement strand
ATCAAGCTCAACTCTCCTCCACAAGCAATATCCATATGCACACAGGTTTGATTGGAACAAAATTTCAATTCGGCTGCGTGATTTGGCAACGGTGAGTTAGAGAATATTATATACTAATCGTTTAGGTCAAATGCCCGAAATGACGAGCGTGCCGTCAACTCTCCGTCTGTTTGTGTGTAACGGGGTTAGCGAACTGTCTCCGCCACGTGTCGCCAGATCATGTCGCGTGAAAATATAGAGGGTTGGATGAGCAGTTTGGATGTTTAGACGTTTTTTTTGGGTTTGTTGCTGATATCTCTCTATATATATATATATATATATATAGGAGATATCTTAAGTGTCTGACTTTAAATATTTTATATGAATTTTTGTGTCAATTTGGAATATGATGTGTAAATAAATTTGGATAGAAACTCATATTTTGTTAAATAAAAATGTCTTTTATGTAAGCATTAAATAATTTTGGATATATTGCATTTTCCTTGCTATCCAGTTCACAATTTGTTAGATATTTTGCTAAAACCTTTTTCACATTTTTAAACGGAAATTTACTAATTTTTTTAACACACATAATTATCAATGTTATTATAGTCAATCATATTAAGATCTATTAATATTACGCCACAAAAAGACGCCTTTCATCTTAATGTGCCTCCCCAATAATACTTTTATAGGTTACCTCAATGTATACTATCTGTTCATATTGTCCTCTAATATATTCTTGATGACTCGTCCTATTTGTCTTTATTACTTCATTTTCTCTAATTAATCAGCAATTAATGGGCTATTTCTCCCATGAAAGTGATGTAATCACATGCTGCTTCGGCTGAAAATGGCCTTACTTTACCCGTGAATGAACATCAAAACCTAAACAAAAATTAAGAATAATGCTTTAAAAATCAATAAAGTTCAGTTCTTGCGTCATGGATTGCTTTTATATGTAACATGTTTGAGATATATAATTTATATGTATAATACATGGTTGGCTTTATTCATAGTATCAACATATACTCCGGACATGAAATATATGTATAATTTTCTTACAAACGGATTTCAACAGGTTTCTCTTTAATTTTGATCGCGATGAGAAAGAGAAAGATACGAATCACCAACAGTCCCTTCTTTTTCTTCTATATATATCTTCAAGCGATCATGCTCATATTCATGATTAGACGTTGTTTGATCTATCTGCAATTACTAAAAATGATCTGAATCAAATCTTCATTTAGTTTGATTATAACTATTAAACACAAGACAAGGAAATATAATTCAGAATTATCGTTTCTTGAAAATACAAATATATTTCAAGAAAATCAAGATTTAGAGTAGGGTTAGTAATTAAATTACATCCATCTTCTCTTGATCGATCGGCCGGTTTCAAATCGTTAACCTATAATTTGATAAGAGGGAGTGGAAATGAGCAATTGAATATAAAAAGAAGGTATCGTAAACTCCATATATATCAACAAATAAAGTATTAATTTCCGGTTTCTTTGAAAACAAGAAAATCGAGATATTACCAAGGAAATGTTGATAGGACGATCTTGTTGTGTCCTTAGATTCACCATATGATGATCATCAGCTGCCTTCACATCACTGACCTATAGATATATAACCATTTCACAAAGAAACAGTACTTCACATATATATAGATAACAAAAATATAATATAGGTTGTTGAAGAAAATGTATGTATGAGAGACCTTGGGAGTATTGAGAGGGGAGCTAGCAGTGTCCTCCAAGGAGTCATCCCGAGAAATCTCTTTGGTTCTTGTCTTGTTGAACCTCAATTTCTTTAGAATGGCGGGCGTGACACGATCTTGATTAATTAGTAGCTTCCATGCAGCAGAAGCATCGGAGAGCATGGAGGTGCCACTAGAATAACAAGAAGAGTAGTCTTGTTGTTGGGTTGAGGAGATTGAGATTTCGTCAAAATAAGCTGTCCACCCACTCTCCTCCTCCTCTTCCTCTGGTTTCTTTTGCATACATGAATTCATAGAGTCCTCCATAGCAAGTTATGGAGCAAGAAGAGGCCGCCAGGAAATATGAATGAAGAAGATACTATATAGTTTTTCAAGTTATAATAAGTCCATGCGTAGAAGCGTATGTGAGTCATAAGCCTAGAATTCTTTTTAGAATTAATAGCCATAATTATTCTTTTTTTTTTCTCAGCAAAGTAAATATTTATTAAAAATAACTAGCTAATGGTTTCAACATAGGAACAAAACCTAGAATTAAATCAGATAATAAAATCAGCAAATTACATTGAAAAAGAGATTGAAGAGAAAGGATGGAGACGGGGACAGATTCTTATAAATGTTGATGATGAGGATGGTGGCACTTCAATTCCATCTTGGAGGCCCATGAGAGGAAAAGTGGGCCGCGGGGAGGGCCCAACAAACCCTCCACAACTAAAAGTCTCAGCACCTCAAGACAGTCCATAGACGCGTGTACAAGTCTCAGCACCTCAAGGGTTTCTTGCTTCAATTTGTTCAATCGCTGTTATCACATGTTCATCAGGGATGTCACATTTCACGCCCATTTCTTTGCAAATTTCCCATCTTCTCTTTGCATTGTCTCTAGAGTTTGGGATATGGATAGGGTTGGTCAATTTTTAACCGCTGGGGTCAACGACAATAATCGTTGCCGAGAACCTAGCCGAAGAGAGAGGGTTGACCAGTGACTTTCACTACCCGAAACTCCTCTCTATGTCAGTTCGTGTACAATTTCACCTAGCCAACGACACCAACTGAGTCGTCGACTGGGTGAATTCTAGCCGACGACACCCAAATTGTGTGTGTCCACTAGGATTGAATATGTAGTAATGTAAGTTCTCTTTTTTGTTATTTTTTAGCTGCAAATCACGACTAAATATGAGAAAAATGGAAACTTGAGTGGGCGAAAAAAATAAAATCAATCTGTTATACTTTTAAAAGGGTAGAACTTAAAAAAAGAAAATATTTAATTCAAGGACAATTGTGTGATTTCACAAAAATAAATACATTTGGACTTTGGACTCACTTTAAAGGTAAATTTACTAAAAATGCCGAAGAAGGCGCGCCATACCAGAAATATTCACCGCAAAAAAAAGGTGAGTTGGGAAACAAAGTGGCAATCTTATGAAAATTAGATGGTGTTCAGTTTTTCTCACTTTTGATACCTTATGTATAAGTATAGCAAGATAAAAGTTGAAGTATATATAACCAATAAATATTATATAAAATTTAGTGTCAATTTCATATATATTTGAGGGTATTTATATGAGATTATTTAAAAAGAAAATATAAATAAGGGATAATGACACTTTGTTGAATTTAACTATAACGAAATGACATTTTCATATCCTAACTATTTTTTTTTAGTACTCTGACAATTTTTTTTGTGACAACCTACCTCTAAAATGCCTAAAATACCTAAACTACCCTTGAATTAACAAACTATAATTGAACCGCTTCAATTTGGTTTAGATTTAAGATGTAATTACAATTATACCCCAAAATCTAAAATTAAATTTAAGGGCATAATAGTTAATAGTCATTTCTAAACATATGATGAAATGGTCATTTTGCTCTCTCTCAATTAAATTTAAGGGCATAATAGTCATTTCTAAACAAATGATGAAATGGTCATTTTGCTCTCTCTCAATTAAATTTAAGGGCATAATAGTCATTTCTAAACAAATGATGAAATTCTCTCTCTCTCTCCAGCCGTTCATCTTCTCCATCTGGGTTATGTCCTCTCCACTGACGACTGCAACATCGGTTCTAGAGAGAATTCTAAAGTTAGGACAGATTGTGCCCAATAATTGTTTGAATCTTTCAACCTCCCCAAAGTTAAATGCCTATTGACAAATCGTAGTGACTGGTGTGAGTCCTGGTCGTTGGTGGCTCGAGTTTGTTATTGTCGATTTTCTTGTGTTCGTTACTGATTTGTTTTCCTTCATAGCATCCAAATCGATTCACGACCCATCGACTACGACCAAGCATCAGTTTTAGAGAGAGAGAAAGATTAAACAACGGAGATCTAAAAAATTGATAAATCATGTTTAGATTTGAAACCCACCTTCGACAAACCTTGGAGAACTAGATCTTGTTGACATCCGCAAACATGGATTCGTTGGTAGAGTCGTCGTTGATTCATCAATTTTGAGAATCTTCGGTGTTGAGTCAGATCTATCGACCAGAATCTCTTGCTTGCTCCTCTCCACCGACGGCTGTAACAGCGGTGCCGACGACGCCGGTGATGTCCTCTCCACCGACGGTTGTAGCAACTGTGCCGACGACGCCAAAAACGACGCTTGGAGACGATGCCAGAGACAACGCTTGGAGCTGGGTCTGGTCGGAGGAGGAGCTTCTGACTTCTTTTTTTATTGTGTTATTTTATTAATTATTTGTAATATTAATATTAATTAAAGTTTTGAACCGGTTAGATCAATGAATCTGATTTGAACCGGCCCAATTTGAACCATTTTGATTTCCCATTGGTTCAATTCTATTTTTTTCAATTGAAACAGGGGTAGTTTAGGTATATTAGGCATTTTAGAGGAAAATTGTCACAAAAAAATTGTCAGGTTACTAAAAAAGAGAGAAAATGAGTTAGGGTATGAAAATGTCATTTTGTTATAGTTAGGTGTAACAAAATGTCATTATCCTTATAAATAAACTATTTTAAGAGAAAACTATGTTTATGTGCACTTAGACCTGGTCATTAAGCTTACTTATTTTTAACTCGAAATTGGGCTCACTTTCTTTGTCTATCAAAATTCGGGTCACCCATTGGGCCTAAATTATTATTTTCAGAAGCGAGGTACCCATAAAACCATGGGTCGCACTAGAATTCAAACTAGGTAGTAGCATACAAATGTTAGAACAGTTCCCAATCGTCTGATCTTGTAATTAATGGGTGAGATTTATGCTGACTCATCAATGGCACACTAATGTAATTATGAATTAATTGAGAATTTATTTTGGTCATTTGACACCAATATAAGGGCATAAACGTATTTTTATACAATCAACTACTTTAATTATTATTTCCTAATTTCAATATTTTTAAAAATGGAATCGTTTAACAATTAATTATGGAATTAGTCCATAATTTCGTCGTTCATTAAATCGGTTTCATCATGGTAGTTTCAAATTATGGAATTAGTCCATAATTTCGTCATTCATTAATTTGGTTTCATCATGGTAATTTCATCATTTAAATGGTTTCATGGTTTCATTCGTCAAGTTTCATGTTGACTAAATCATCATGTTTCGTGTTTCATGTGTCAAGTTTCATGTTGTTTAAATCATCATGTTACATTCATCATGTTTCATTCTTCAAGTTTCAAGTTTTCACTGTCACATATGTCAAGTTTCATGTCTCATGAATTAATTCGTAAGTTTCATTGTTGCCCACCATAAACAAAGTATTCAATGAATTATAGTGTCATTTTTAATAGCAAACTGTGTTGATGATCCGATTACAGGACTGGTAGGATAAAATTAGTTCACACAATTCACTAAAACATGAGCCAACAATTAACAAACAATGATGCAAATAAGAGATACCCTACCACCAACCCTATTCACTTACGAATCAAAGTTAATGACTTTTAGCTACAAATATCTAAATTGTCTGGAAATGAAACAATGTAGATATAAAGATCAAATCATGAGCATCCATACAGCCTAGTTGTCCAATTGAGGGTTCCCCGTTTCTTATCTTGATATCTGGATCATCACAAGATCAACAAAACAAAAACAACATCAAAATGTAATTTCATTCAAGCAGCAAAACATCATCATTATGTTAAAGAACCTTATTAATTAACTAATAGCATCTCAACATCCCCAACCAAACACGGTGAAGAACATCAAACAAATTACAAATACCATGAGACCTCCCGGAGCGGAGGTGCTTGATTTCAACAGGTTCTCCGACGTTTTCGATGAGCTGAACTGAGTTGCAGAGCTCCTTAAATTGGAAAATACCCTAAACAAATAAATGTCGTCTTTACCTGTCAGCGCAGCGGCACCGAGAGCAAACCTGATTGATGCGGGACGGAGAGGAGGCAGGGGCGGTCGTCGACCACGATCTGGTCTAGTGCGTCAGCGGCGAAATATGTGGTGATGCAATTATTCAATCACTTCTCATACTTTCTGAAGCGGAATCAGAAGCTGGAAGCACGAATCGCCGATTAGCTGCTGTGCGTGGACGCTGGAAAAATGAATAATTCTCATACAATCGTTGAATCGCCACCGTTGAAATGCCGTCGTCGAGATCTGGTTGCGGTGTTACGAGAAGCGGTGTTGGATAGGGGACGACGAGGCAGAGGCGGCGAGGGATGACAGCGATGAAGCAGTGAGGGACGAGGACGAAGGACCAGTGAGAGATGTCGAGACGAGTCACGGAGAGGGACGGGGGCATCACGTAACCATTTGGGGAAGAGATGAAAGCGTTGGTAGGGTTATAATGTTGGTTGTTAGATATATTTGAATGAGTTTGTTAGATACATTATACAAATGTTAGAACATCTAGTAACCATTGGATGAGTTTTAATCAATGGTTGTAATTAATTGACTCATTTAGTAGATGAAACAAATTGATTAATAAAAATAGTCTGCCTCATTATTGACGAGATAATGGACTACTAGTTATTGATAAACAGAAGAATCATGACATACGATTTCATAATGAATCTCGTAATCGTAAAATAGGGAGTTTTTTTGGTATAGTCATACTAAGTGACTTAGAGTGTGTATACAGTGGCCGTGATCCCAAACCTATGTTATAATCAACTATTTTTGTCACCCCCAAATTCCAAGTAAGTTTTATTTGATTCAAACTTTGAAATGGAAGTGGAACAAGTCAGATAAGATGACTGATAAGATTGAAGTTTGATTCAAACTTTGAAATGAAATTGGAACAAATAGGATGAGATGATGGGTAAGATTGAAGCTGAGCAAATGCTTACTTTTAGAATTCATCTATGAAAAAATCCATTGAAAAGACCAAAACTTGGAATAGTGTGTGTAAAACTAAATTGAATTAAAAATCAAATTATGTAAAAGCAATACATTAAAAAAAGAGAAAGCAATAATTTAAGATTAGACGGGGACATTTTTATCATTGTGTTCAAACCTTAGGAGGGAAGAGCCGAAGAGAGAGAAGGAAGGAGTATGTAATCAATCATAAAGCCCACATACCTTTTCCAGTAGTAAGCCCAACTTGCTATAAGACTTAATTTCATCTATCGGGCCTTTTATTGGGTTCGGCCCAGCAAACCATCAGAGTGGGAAACATTGGCCACAAATGACAAACTCTTCACTTCATTTTCTTTGGTAAATCTATCCGAGAAAAAGACTTATGAGACAGAAGCGTATTAAAGGTTGATTTTCTCATGGCCTTTTGTTGGACAAAATAATTTGCCGAACAAATTGGCTAATAATTGGTTTGAAGCTTTTGAGGTACGTGGGTTTGGCAAGTGCTACATCAATTTCTTACTCCTTCACACGGACATTCAACGTATTTTAATGAATTTGCCAACTTGGCCGTGCCTATAGATACGTGAAATCTGTAGGTACCTGACATTTTTTCTTTACTTTTTTTACACCAAACAAGCCCATCTTTTTGGATTCCACCAAATTAACTGGGAGGGACAATCCACACTCATAAATACTCTGTTGTATCTATAAACACATCGGCGCGGAACCGATAAACAACACACCCAATACACAATAAAAATTACATTTAACAATCTAACAACACTAATTACACAACTAAACAACCAACTACAAACTCTCACGGACTAACAAACAAAACTGCTCATCCTGATAAGTCCTAGAGTACTAGAGAGCGAATTTATTTTTGTAGGACCCTAACCACTAGGCTAACTTGGGGTTTTTAATTAAAATACGGCCGTCCTTTCTTTTTGTTCAAAAGTCCATTTTCATTAATGATTTTTTTGGTACAAGTAGTTTTAGTGATTCTTCCTTAAATGCTGCTTGACAATTCTATGATAGATGATAATTGGAGAGGCCGAACCTTTTTCTAGTTCATTTACTAATATACAGTCACTAGCATAGCATATATGAAAGCAATGTGGACTTTAAATTCCGCGTGGCCTATAAATGAGATCGTACCCAATAGATTCATCATCAAGCAATTATGGGTTCATTAACGAAGTTTGAGAAGAAGCAGCCTCATGTGGTCTGTGTTCCGTTCCCGGCGCAGGGCCACATCAACCCCATGATGAAGCTTGCCAAGCTTCTCCACCACCGTGGCTTCCACGTCACCTTCGTCAACACCGAGTTCAATCACAACCGCCTCCTTAAATCGCAGGGCCCGTCCTTCCTCGACAGCATCTCCTCCTTCCGGTTCGCCACCATCCCCGACGGCCTCCCTCCGTCCGACCCCGATGCCACTCAGGACATCGCCTCCCTCTGCGATTCCACCCGAAGGACCTGCTTGCCTCATTTTAAGGTCCTTCTCGCCCACCTCAACTCCTCCGGCGGCGACGTCCCTCCCGTTTCTTGCATCTTGTCGGATGGTATCATGAGCTTCGCCGTTGAGGCAGCCGAGGAATTTGGTGTCCCGGCTGTTCTGTTGTGGACCACCAGTGCATGTGGCTTCTTGGCTTATTCTCATTTCAGTCATCTTGTTGATAAGGGTTACATACCCCTTAAAGGTATCTCATGGATTCACTTTTATGAAAATCCCTAACTTATATGATTAATTCCCAATTAATTCTTATAAAACCCTCTCTGCAAGACTAACACTCATTAGTTTTTAGAACACTGCTTATGATATGTTCACATTAATTAATAATATGGAATTACTTTTAGTCCTCACATTCTAAGAGAAAGGGTCCAAGAAACATTCTGTTAAGAACCAATTATGTAGTGAGAATATTAGAACCACGTAGTGGACATTCACCAATTTTTTAAAATAATCAAAGTTTTTTTTGTTAGACATTCACATATTTTGTACCGCCAAAGTTTTTGTTGAACATTTAATTATTTTCGTTAAATACTTACTTATTTTTAATGACCAAATTTAGTTTCATGTTTTAACAAAAAGATTTGATTCTCACGTATGATTTATCCTCTAACTTTTTAAATATATATGCAGATGCGAGTTACTTAACAAATGGATATTTAGATAGGGTCGTAGATTCGGTATGCGGCATGAAGGACATACGTTTGAAAGATTTCCCTAGTTTTGTAAGAACTACTGATCCAAATGATATTGTGATTGAGATATGTATAGCAGAAACGGAGAGAGCTAAGAGAGCTTCTGCTGTCGTTTTGAACACCTTCTACGCCTTGGAAAAAGATTGTCTGGACGCACTCTCCTCCATGCTACCTTGTCCCGTTTACTCCATCGGCTCCCTCGAGCTCGTAATGAATCAGATAAACCAACCCGAAGAGGTCAAGAAGATCGGATCCAACTTGTGGAAGGAAGAAACGAGCTGCCTCGATTGGTTAGACACCAAAGAGGCCAACTCGGTGGTGTACGTTAATTTCGGGAGCATAACGGTGATGACAAACGAGCAGCTCATAGAGTTCGCGTGGGGGCTGGCCAACAGCAAGAAAACCTTCTTGTGGGTGATCCGCCCCAATCTCGTGGGCAGCGACTCGGCGGTTCTTCCGCCTGAGTTCATGGCGGCTATCCAAGAAAGGGGGTTGCTACTGAGCTGGTGTCCTCAGGTGGAGGTGCTCAACCACCCGGCGGTAGGGGTGTTCCTGACGCACTGCGGGTGGAACTCGACCCTGGAGAGCATATGCGGGGGGGTTCCGGTGATATGCTGGCCGTTCTTCGCCGAGCAGCAGACCAACTGTAGGTACTGCTGCAGGGAGTGGGGAGTGGGAATGGAGATTGATAGTGATGTGAAGAGAGAGGGAGTGGCGAAGCAGGTGAGGGAGATGATGGACGGAGAGAGAGGTAAGGAGATGAAGCGGAAGGTCTTGGAGTGGAAGAAGATGGCTCACCAAGCGGTAGTCGATGGCGGGTCGTCCAAGCTCAATCTGGACAAATTGGTAACTCAGCTGCTGCTGCCTAATTAAGATCGGAACGTTACTCATTTCGTTTAAGAGAATAATCACCAAGAGCCCTTCTTTATTAAGTGAAATGTAATTTGGAGACAAATGTGGAGTAAGATTAAGTTTTTGGGCCAACAATAATTTGAGAAATTCTACCCTAATTAAGGGTCTCATATGTATCAAAATAAGTTCATTCAAGTTAAGAAAAATAGCAAAAACATGTGAGGTGTATTTTGTTAATAACAAAAATATATTACTATGATATATTTTTTAAAATGCGTGTAAAATGACGAAATTATTACCCGAACATTAAGAATTATTATTAAATAATAAAAACAAATTTAAAAGTTTTTATGAAAATATATTTTAATTAAAATTTGTAGAATCATAAATTGTATTTAATTTTTTTAATTATTTTTAAAAAATATAATTCTTAATATCACAAACAATTTTTTCATTTTTATATAAAAACTCAAAGTTCACAACACTAAAGAACATGGCATGTCCTGCATGTTTTTTTTCCATTTTCCCAAAATAATAATAACGAAGCATGCATATCTTTTTCTATGACGAAATTATTATCCCGAATATTAAGAATTATCATTAAATAATTTTAAAAAAAGTTTTTATGAAAATATATTTGAACTAAAATTTGTAGAATCATAACTTGTATTTTATTTTTTTAATTATTTAAAAAAAAATATAATTCTTAATATCATGGACAATTTTGTCATTTTTATACAAATACACATATTTTACACTAAAACTCAAAGTTCACAACACATTTTTGCCCCAAATCATGGTGCTCAAGCATTCATCTACAAGAACTAACTAGATTCAAGACAAGAAAATAAGATTACAAACTCAAACTCAAACCCAAAGACGTGAGTGTTGGGAGGCTCAATTCTCTCCAATCTAGCTCCTCCTTGTAGCCTCTTGCCTCCTCTTCTTCTTACCATGGTGGTGGTGGTGGAACCCCTCACTTGGAGCACCACAAATGGCCTCCAAGGGAGGGTTTTGGAGCATTCTCTCTGTAGGAACCCTTGGGAGCTCGAAACCCTCTCACACTAGAACTTCCATCTTCAAAAAATGTGTGTGGCTACTGAAATTTAGGGTTTTCGCACTTCAAGTAGCAGAGTCGTGGCTTTGTCATGATCATGACACCTCTAGTCACGATCGTGACGACTTCTTTTTTAATTGTCGTCAGAATGGCGCCTATGTCACGATCGTGACAACTTTTGATTTCTTCGTTGTCGCGCCGTCGTACCTTGATCGTGACGTACTTTTGAGTTTGGCGTAGTCACGACCGTGACCAAAGGTGTCATGATCGTGATCAAAGGTGTCACGATCGTGACAGTCTTCTTTGTCGTCTTCTTGTCATAAACATGCCACGATCGTTACAACATCGTGGCATCGCCTTTTTGTCGTTGCATCGCCATTTTGTCACGATCGGGTGTATAATCGTGACAACGCTCCTGGTTCTTGGTTTTTAGATGTCACGATCGTGACTGGTAATGTTACGATCGTGACGCTCTTCTAGCTTTGGGTTCTCCAGTTGCTTGGGCTGCAAGCCATCTCGTCTATTGCTCCTAACTCGCTCCAAAAATGCTCAAATTTAGCTCTATCACCTACGAAATACCGAAAACACACCAAGGATCAAAAAGATCAAAATATTGGCTCTAGAAAGCCGAAACGAGGAAAATTTGGTGCTAACATGCGGGATAGAAGTGTAAATGCAAGGTCACATCGAGCCCGCATCACTTGAACTCACTATTATCAAAGTTTGAAACAATCTTTAATCTCGCTCTATTACTCACTATTTTCACCTAGCAAGTAATAACTAAATTCTCTTCTCGGATCTCTTAATGAAGTTAGGGACGGTCTCGCGAAATCTCATGATACGGTGTTTAGTTACATGCATCGAGAATATTAATGTTTCAGGATTAACTAGGGGTATGTGATGAGCGAAAAGTCGATGATAAAAAATGTCACCTTTTTTCACTCACCTGGCAGTGGTCTCATGTCATGAATGTAATAAAATTAAAACACAGAATATCGAACCCAAGAAACAACTAATACTTTGATCACTCAAGTAGACTTTCGTAATTAATCTCATCAAGTCGAAAATTGTGATAAGATAAAAATAATACGACAAGTAAAACGAACGAACTAGAACGGACAATTCAGTCAGGAACGACGATTCAGGGCAATGAATTCGTACAACGATTTCGAGACAAAATAAACATATAATCATGCATAGCAACGAAGTTGTCAAACTTAGGGCGACAATAAGAATTCAAAAAACACCTTAAACTCTCCCCCGGGAATAGAAAGGTCTAAAAATAGTTAAAAGCAATCAAGCTATCCCTAGTCATAGTTTAGCCTAGGAATGGCAACGGGCCGGGTTTAGCCAAACCCGCACCCGTTCACCATGAGTGGGTGTCCAAACTGCAAAAGACCCGCTCATCGTGAGCGGGTGCCCGACCCGCAAAAAAACCCGTTGGGTACGAGTTTTATTTGTAACCCGAAATCCGATCCGAAAATTCAAATATTGATTCAATTAACAAATTTCTTTTACAATACAAGTACAAAATTTAATATAAATATAAATATAAATATAAATATATGTTATATTATATTAATTTAGGTTTTTTGAGTGAGTTGGTGATTAAAA
>JAYMTP010005925.1:0-12701 GCA_036897365.1 Geranium brycei | reverse complement strand
GGGGCGGGTTGATCGGGTACTCGTCAGGTTCGAATTTTTTTGTCATCCCTAAGCATATGCTTTAACAGTATAACAAATAACATGTCCTTGGAGTTGATATAACATATTTTGCATTTGAGAAACAAATATAGCATGAGTTGAGGATGGTTTAATGCACACATAATAATAACATCAAAATGTATGATACAATATCTACCCTTAAAAAATAGTTGTAAATTAACACGATCGAATCATTCACTGAAATTCACCGTGTACCATTAGAACAAGAAACCCCTTCTACTTAGGAATATTTTGCCATCCCTATTATTTGATATCACAAAATCTATTGTTATTCTACCATATGACAATGCAACTTATACATTATTACTGGTTGCAATTCATAAAAAAATCAATTTCACGATTAGTCAAAACTAGAAATATAGACTCTAGCAACATTTTCACCATGTTTTATGCAACTTATACATAATTCTAGAGTCAACATGCGTAGGTGCTGCAACAATTGAAACCTGTTGCACGCTCTAATCGTTAATGGTCATGGATTATAGACAGATTACATATGTTTTTATTGTTCCTATTATCTCAGGGCGTGATGATGTAGTATCAATCATATCGAGTATGTATATATAGGACATAGTTGAGCTTGGAATGTAGCAACCGCTACTACATTTGTGTCAGGAAGCTGAATTTGATAAATTTTATACAGCATGAATCTATAACACTGAAAACTGTAATTTACAGAGAAGCTTAGGCAACAAAGACCAAATTTGGTGTTGGCAATGGCAACAGCCGGTTACTGGCTCCCAAATTTGTGCAGCTGGTCTGTAAACTAGTAAAATCTTCTGCAAGGTTTTCGCTTTCATTGGCACGGCTATGTTTTCTCTTCGGGGCTGAGCCAACCCCTTACATTACAAAACTCACTAGCTGGCTAGAATCATCATCAATGTAGCTTGGAAGCGGAATTAGGTGTTCTCACACGCCTTGTATTGATTTTCCATAACTCATCGTTCTTTGTCTTCTTCATAGCTTCTTTCGCTATCCCCATTCTGCTGCTAATTATTCCAAGCATAGCACTCCTGTCCTTGTTCCTTCTTGCGGTTTTCAAATCCAAAATTGCCCTAAGCTTTGCGTATTGCCTTCCATCTGGTACTTGTCCACTCTTTACCATTCTCTTGTGATAAAAGAAGGCCCTCTTGAAATCACGCACATGAATATATGCATAGATAATGGTTGAATAAGTGTACGAATCGGGTTTCAGATTGAGATTTGCCATCTCCTTCAACAGCTGTGGCAACTTTGACTCTTGCCCTCCCCGGCCATATGCATTCATCAGCATATTATACGTCATTACTGTTGGCTGCAACCCCATCTTTCCAAATTCAGAGATCACTTCTCTTGCTTCTATATAATGACCTTGCTTAGCAAAACCATCGACGAGAATGTTGAAGGTCACGCGTGTCCCTTCAATTTTCTCGCAGAGCATCATTTTCCAAGTTTTCATCAACATTTCCGTGTCACCATCACGCCTACATGCATCCAGTAGAGCAGTGTAAGTTTCGATGGCAGGTTTTATTCCATCCTTTCGCATATCTTTGAATGCAGCATAGGCTTTCTCACGTAGGCGACTGATTGCATAAGCATGAATGAGAGCTGTATAAGAATGTGAAGTTGGTTTTATACCAACTTTCTTCATCCTCAAGAATGCATCTGTAGCCTTATCACTCATTCCTTTCTGCCTCCCATATGCACCAATCAAGGATGCGTACGATTTGGCATTTGGCTTCAAATTCATTTCCTTCATTTCCACAAGCAGGTTCTCAACAATCTCAGGCTGCATTCTTTTGCTGTATGCATCTATAAGAATGTTGTAAGTGACAGAGGATGGCACAAGCCCTTTGGCCTTCATCTCAGCAAACAGACCTTCGGCTTCCTCAACTTGGTTGGATTCAACATAAGCATCCATTAAAGTGTTGTAAACGTAGGTGTTTGAAGATAACCCTTTCTTCTCCATTTCAGATACCACAATGAGTGCTTCAGCCTTTAGTCCCTCATCGCAGAATGACTTTACTAGAGCACCCAAAACTTCAGGACCCCAATCGATTCCTCTTCTGTCCATTCGCTTAAAGTAGTCCCAAGCGTCTTTTGCACTCTTGCCACTCTTCCTCATCAGTGTTATCACTATGGAACATGTCACGTGATTTGGATGAATATTATTGGCCTCCATTGCCTCATTCACCTTCCAAGCATCCTCATATCTGAATAAGTTGGAAATCAATAATGAGCCTACGCAAGTCACACCAAAGTTAGAGGCTAGAGCTAGTATATTTAAAACCTCAGTTTTTGCTGAAGCCTAATTCTATGACAACTAGGAAAAAGACCAGGTATGGCGCTAAAACTTTAAGCGTACTCATATATTTTAATTGGGTGCCAGTTAGTGCAAGTGATAAAGCCCTTAGCATAATGAAAACAAATCAAGTTCGCAGCTCCCGGTTGTGTCACCCACCTTTGGACCACCAAAAAGTAATGATATATTGATGAAAACCATACCAAGCAAACAGAAAAGGCAGAACATGACAAGTCATAGAGTAAAGCAATCAGCAATTGGGCGTGCTAAATATTGAACTCAAGACCTCCCTTATGTAGAAGGATGATTGACATTTTATAAATAAACAACAAAGCCACATTCAAACAACTATTGAGCATGAAAGACTAATGAATGAAGTGCCACATTCTCGAGCAGTATGTAGCATATAATAACAGAAGTGGAGGCATCCAAACCACAAAACAAAGTCTCAACTCAACTAAAGGAATGAGCAACAAATTCGAGTTAACTACCTACAACAGCATAACTGCACCATGGAATGCACATATTCAAGCCCAATTTCTACATCACCACTACAGCTTAGTAACAAGGTTATATAGTTTCACTAATACTCTCCCAAGTGGTGATCAACAACAGCAGTTGACAAGATTAAATTGGAATCCAAATACGAGAAAGAAAGTAATGGCCAATGTACAATAGAACATAGATAAGAGAAGTCAATTGATGATCAAAAGAGCTAGAGAGGAACATACCTCCCAGAGTGCAAGAGAGCAGACATTGCAGCAGCATAGACAAGAAAGTTGAACAAGTCCTTCTCCTGAGGCAAGTTTTGAAACAAAGCCATCACCTTATCACCCATGCCATTTCTTCCCAGCAATGAGAAGAGCACAGTGCAAGCCCGAGTAGAGAGAAGCGAAGGTTCCTGCAAACCCATCCATTCAAAAAAATACAAGCAGCCCATGATAAGACCTTCATCACCCATCAAACCCAACGCCTCAGCACAATCTTCTTCACTAACCCTTTTCTCAAAATGCCCTAAACACTCGACCAAAGTGGCCTTCTCCGGAAAATTCCTAGCAATTTGAAGAATATCGGCCACAGCCCCACTCGGAACCGCACCAATTTTCTCTGCGGGGGTGGTTGAAGAATCTTTGGGCGTGGAGTGGGATTTGAAGAATCTTTGGGTGTGGAGTTTTGGGGGTTTAGAGTAGACATGGGCAAGGAGGCGAGGTTTTGGGTAGCAAGTGTGAAGCAGAGGGACGGAACAAGGGAAATTTTGGTAGTGCTTCAGAGCCATGGCTCGATCTGGTTCTCTTCTGTTGCTGCTTCACTATCACTACAAAATCGATACACTCGCTCACTTGTGGGGTTCTTCAAGCAAAACGGTGCGTTTTGGATAGTGTTAACTGATTCAAAACCGGTTCTGTTCGAACCGGAAAATCGGTCGGTTTGGCATGGTTTTGAGGTAAGATCGGAAAGCACCAGAACCTCGTCAGTCTAGCCAGACTCGCGGAGATAATCTAAAGATGCTACGATTGAAAAGCTCGGGGCGCAAAATCGAGCTATGGGCGGAACAAGAAGAAAGAGAAGAAAACAAACAATTAATTCAAACTCATTTTCAGAAGCTCGGCGATGCATCCTCCGGTCCCGAATCAGATAGCTTGTATAGAAAATATTAATTAATGATATAATATTTTACATTCTCATCAATGTTTATTTACTAATTAAAAAAATATAAAAATACATTGCATCAATGGCAGCAAACATAGCAAGTGCGTTGCCACAAAACTGACAGCATACATGTCGAGTGTGCTCCCGCTATCTATGGCAATATACCTTGTGCGAGTAGTGTGTTAAGGGCAATGTTTTTAATGCTTTGTAGCAGCATACCATGTATGCCACCCTTGTGTCAAAAATCTACTACTTGTATTCATTTAGATATATACTACAATGAGCTAGCTATATTTACACAAGTGAAAAGTATTTAAAAAGACTTTTTGGGAAATCCAAAAAGGATGTCAAGTGACACTCAAATAAATGTTGTAAAATATGTTTAAGATGGGGATACACTTCTGTACACTCAATAACATTCTACCAATTCACACTAACATTCTATCGGGTCCATAACATTTTACCATTTCACACTAACATTCTACAGGTTCGGGCGGTTTGTATTTATACCTCGATTTGTATTTGATTTAGGATTTTTTTTGGAGTAATCATTTATTTAGCGTCAATTAATGTTTTTATGTATGTTATGTAACTTTGACCCAATTTGTCACTTTAAATGTGATAGAACTGCAAGATAACTAGAAATAAAATAATAACAAGATATCATCGTTTATAATAAAACACATGAGAATATAATTGTTCCCTATAACTTTTTGATATGATATTAGTTCTAACTCACGCTTTTAGAAACCATCCGAAACAGTACCAACCGTAATCAATCAACTGTCAATATTTTCATATAAATAAGAGTAATGCATGACCGTAGGCCCAACTTGGAGCTGCAGGACACGGGGCCAAGCATCTCCACTTCGGTGAACTTGATCCCCAAGCGCCCAAAATCGGCCTCAAACATGTCCTTCACCTTGTACTCGCGCCCGCCGATGGTTTTAGAGACTTACAGAGACATCACTACTTAGGGTTTTGGATTTAGGAAAAGATGGAGGAGATGATTTAAGAAATGGGTCGAAAGTATTTTATAGAATGGCAGAGGAAATGTTAGTCAAAAACGACAGGAAAACAGTAAGAGCATTCGTTGTTCGTTGTGATTGCTAACCTTAGCAACAATAGTCAACATAATATATGATACTGATAAATGAATGTCCCGTAAATTAATTTTAGAGGATTCGGCTTGTCTGTCATAGTTCAATTTTGGATACTAACATTGGCATCTGACATAATGTATTGTTAATTTGTTATAGACGGTCAAGAAAATTTTGGGTTCATATGTCTACTCAATGAAATTAAAATTCAACTTGACAGTGTGATTTTATATATATTTATTTGTGATATATCGCTCTAGGTCAAAAGTTTATTGTACATGTAAAAAAAATCTCATATAAAATAGACTATATTAATTTAAGATATCGGTAAAAATAGAGTAGTTCAGACCAGTGTTATGAAACTCGTCGGAATTTGGGATTTTGGGTACGAGCGAGACGAGTTCGTCGAAACTCGGTCAAAGTTAGGTCAAACCGGTTCAGTCTGGTCCAATCCAATTCCGGTCCTGACCGGTCCAATTTTGATATCTTTTTTTTAAAATCAGACTCTCTCTTACTCAATGCTTTCAAATTCAATTAATTATAGTTATAGATTCTACAATACATTCAATCAACCAGAGCTTTTTGGTTCGGTGAATAAATATTAAATGCTAGAATCTTCTTATTCGATATATATTCAATCAACCAGAACATTTTGATCTTCTAGCATTAAAATTTATCGAATAAATATTAAATGTTAGAAGATAAACTTTGATAAGTATACACGATTAACTTAAAATTTTCATATTTATGTATTATTAATCCGATAAATTTGGGAGTTCGTGTGCCACATACACAATAAATTTTGATTATATATAATTAATTTTGTCTACAATAAATATTAAATATGAACATATAGATGTGAAATTATTTTTTTAATACAAAACGAGTTTTGTCGATTTCGTCGAGTTTTACGCGAGTTCTGAGTTTTTCTCATTTTTCAGCGAGTGGAGTTTTGCCCCGTGTTCCGAGTTTCATAACCTAGGTTGTTGACATATCCATTTATTTAATCCAATTCTTAAATGTGTAAGTGTTTACCTATACTCATGTATGTGTTTAGGGATACTTAAATATCCAGTCGCATGTTGTAACTCAAGTGATTTGAAATTGGCATTCGTGTAACAGAAGCAACATGTTTTCAGTTTGAACTAAACGTTTCATGCAAAAAATTCATTATACGTTTCAAACATTCGATATTTAAATCTTGTTCAACGTTATGTGGAATCAGCAGAATTTTTTATGCTTTACTCTTATTTTAACAGTAGCAATATTGAAAATCAGACTGAAACACAAAAATCTTAGTTTGAATATGCATATTTTAGTTCCATACCTTCAAAAATCTTAATTCTTCTTCATTTAATGATGAACATTCTAATGAATCAGAAAATTTATACAAGTCTTGTTGAAATACAAGATTCAAATATACAGAATAAAGCTCCGTCTGTTCATGCTCTATAAAATTCACATATTTCTGATAATGAGGTTCAAGGGGTGCAGCTTGTGATCAAGTACCTACTTAAATTACCCCACAGACAGGACTAACAAAAAATGGTTGCTTCACAGAAATGTAGTAAAGAACTTATACTTCATCAACATCATCTCTCTCGAATTTGAATATTTAAAATCGAAAACTGTCTTGAAACTGATATTGGCCATTGATCAGATACATGCATTTTGAAGTGGAATGTCCTCTTATATTTAAGACATTAGAGGAGTTTCTTTAAATAGATAGGTTTGCTATTACAAGAACATGTCTGCACTGCAGTGTTTAAATATAAAATGTACTTTCTCTGCAGACAATCTAAAAGTACAACATATACTTACAACAAAAGACGTGACCGGGTATGTCTATTCGTTTGTCAAGACGGCCTTGGATGCCTGAGTTCCCATGCCTGCAATGTCAATACATGAATGTTATTCTAACAATTCAATCCAGCTAATTTGGTTGAATTAAAAGTACAAGGCGAACGGATACAAATAAAGGTCCTTAAGATAAGATAGTTTTCATTGAAGTGAGCATGCACATGAAGTTTGGGTGAAACTACCTTCTTGAAAGGAAATGTTGGGGTCCTCCAACAGAGCACATCGGAGTCCTCCCTTAATCTGCAATTAAGAGACCGACATAATGTTTATACACTATAAGAACTTGAATAGGCGAGAATGAAACTATTTGTCTTCAAAAGAGCATATTTTAAGTGATGCAAAATACTACTGTGATAATCATGGGCAGCAGTGAGGACTGTTGATTACTTCATATGCATGTGCGCAGAAGAAAGAATAGCAAGGGAGAGGATCTAAAAGAGAGAAAGGTAACCAGGCCACATACTCAGCTTCGTCTCTAAAGCTTTTAGAGTACTTGTCTGAGCTGCCACTGAGAATGCAAGGCCTGGCTGCACAGAGATAGGTTTGAATAAAATTCTTCCTCAGGATAGATAACGCAAGGTTCTGTGGCTGGACACTCGGTGCCATCTTTGAAGAGCCTGACGATGCACACAACTTTTTGTGTAGGGTGAGAGTTTTAGCAAAACAGTTTGGCTGCACATCAGGTTCTTCTGCAGATGGATGAATGGTTCCAAGATTGGTTTCACATTCCTTGGCAGATTCAACTCCTAACCCACCTTTTGGCATATCGTCTTGTATAGATACGAGGGGAAGGGACCCTGTGCTAAGTACATTTCCTTCACTATTTCGTAAAGTTGTAACTGCTTCTGTTCTGTGAGAGCAACCATGTTGCTTTTGAGATACACAATCAGAAGAACAAGTTTCAATAGCTCTGTCCATTATCATAGGTTTCTCAGTTATGTGCTCAGAACAGTCGGATTCACTTCCATGTTCAGCAGTCAATTTTAACTCCTGTAACATTCGCCGGGAACAACTGAACAGCCAAGATAGCTTCTTTGCTTTAGAATTCTTCATCTCAGAAGTACAAGATATGAGATTGATTCTAATCTCTACATTACATCCCACGATAGACTGAAGTGAACTCGCAATCAGTTTCCATGACTTCTCAGCTCTGGATGCATGATTAGAATTGTGGAATTCCAATTCGGCTACAGCAAGACCTGCAGACACCAAAATGCCACAATTACATTGACTGAGACAACATTTCATGTTTACTGAAATTTCTAAATTTGGCTGGATGCATCTCCGACAACATACTTTTCTGCTCTGCTGTACTGAATAAAGAAATGTGAATTTAATTAAAGCTGATGAACACGAACTATATACCAATGTCCATTGCGGAGTGGATTAATCAGATTCAGGGGAAATCACAGGACTGGCCTTGTAATATAACTGTAATGCCGAAGTTGTATATTTCAATTTTCAAGCTTGTATCGAGATTAAATCTATGTGCGGGATGTGGCAAGTTTTCAGGTATGTGCATATATATACCTTGGTTCACATAAAGAGAGACCAACTTCCCTTGCTTTCTCAAAATACTTCTGAGTGAATTTGATTGACATAAATCGGTTGATCTCGTCCATATACTTTCCAAAGTACCTTTCAAATCCTCCTGTGTTTGTGGTTTATATGTTTTGTTTTCATCACCTGGACAGTGATGCTTTGAACCCCCTCCAGAGATTGAGGTATTGTGATTATCACAGTCTGCAGCTGAACACAAATGGCAACTCAAACAAGAAATTTTCTTTAGCAACATACTCATACACAAAAAATGTTATCTATGCAAATCTTTGACAATCGAAATACATGAATAAAAATATAAAATCATTAGTAATGATCTCGTACTCACCGTTGTCATGTGCTTTTTTCAAACATAATTTTGACTTGTTTAGATCTGAGGCATAAGACCCCATGGAACTTAACTGTAGAAGAGCGACAGTTAGCCAGGTTGTCTGATTTTTTGACATCCTCAATTGCTTCTCGGCATCAGAAAGAATTTTCAGTGCATGGCTCAGTTTCTGCAAGTCAGCTTCAGCTGTAAAGCAGAAAGTAAAAACCACTCAGACAATATATGGTAACAAAAAAAGGGGGGAACGATGGTCAAATTCTTATATTACAGATATAGATGATCACATAAATGATTTGTTATTTAATTTAACAACCAGAAGGAAGTATGATACAAACAACTAAAGAGGGCAATGTCTAACATCATTATGATCCAGATAAAACCGGGGAAAGAAAGAAGGCTCTTAACTTTTCTCACAATGCTTTAACAAATTATGACTATGTACTCCAGATGTTAAAAGAGATAAGATAAGTCCAGTCTATACACATTCTGAAGGTAGACATCTACAAACCAAAATGAAGGGGAGAACGATGAAATTTGTAATAGACAAACAGAAAAATACAAGAAAATGAACTTACATTTATGTCTTCCGTAGAAACTAATTCTGACTTCCGAACTTCCTTCATGGCATTTTCCTGCAAGAATGTCCATTATAAGATTTGCTAACTGCGATGTCAGTTGCATTGGATCAATCCTTGATCTCATAAGCTCCCTGGCCAAAATTACTGTTTTAGAAGTGTCAGATGACAATGCCAGATCCAGCAACTCAAGTAATTCATCGTCAGAAACTATTCCAATCTGCAAAATTTGAATAAAGTTACACAAGGAAAATTTGGATGGATGGGGTAAAATTAAAATAAAGTAAGAAAGCTAACATACAAGTTCATAGGCCAAGGACATTGTAATCCTTTTACCCAGCAAGCTCAGCTGATCGAGCATCATCTCTGCATCTCGAAGTGAACCATTGGATTTGGTTGCAATTAAGTCCAAAGCTAATCGATCATGATCAAGACCTTCTACCTTGCATATTTTTCCCAATCTACTTGCAATATCAGCATCTTTTAGTTTTGGAAAGTAACAGCATTGGGACAGTGAGAGTGCACTTCGCGGCAGATTATCTAGGTCGGGAGTAATCATTACAAAAACAACATGCTGAGAAAGATCCTCTATGCTGTTCAAAAGAATTGTCCATGTTTCCTCATTCAACAATTGGCACTCGTCAATGATGAAGACCTTGAACCTTGAGGAAACTGGAGGCATGGCTGTGTTCTTAATGAGGGATCTTATTTTCTCTGTTCTGTTGATTCTCGCAGAGTCTACCTCTTTGATGTTCCTGTTCCGACCAGAGTAAAACAAAATACATTCTCGGCACATACCGCATGGCTTATGCCTGTCAAGTGATAAACAATTCAAAGCTGCAGCAAAAATTCTCGAGGCACATGTCTTGCCAGTACCTCGGGGACCATGGAAGAGATAGAATGAGGTTATCTTTCCTGTAGAGATGGCACTCAAAAGAGAACGTACTACTACATTTTGTCCCACCAATTCATCAAAAGACTTTGGTCTGAACTTCTGACTTAAGCTTCTAGGGGTTTCTGAATATGTAGTTAATTCACCGCTGACATGTTTCAAAGTCTGCTCTCCAGAAAGAGCTACTTCACATACTTCTCGCGATAACAAAGGATAGTCATCTACATCAGAGGAAATTTTCGAGTCTCTGAACCTCGGCGTTCTTGGCCAGCAGTTTATCCCACATCCTTGGTGATTAAACTCTACAGTGTGCACCACTTCATTCCCAAATAATGATTGACTTTGGCTTGAAAGAGAATCACTAACTGATGGGCACGAACTACCCATGAAACTACTGACATCACCAACCGGCTCTGATGATTTTGCTCGATGTTTGTATTTGCTGGATTTCCGGTAAACTGTACTATTATTTGGTCTCCCCATAGATGAAGCTTCAAAGTTCGGGGCATGATATGAAGCTACATCCTCCATATGGTCGTGTAAAGGTGTAGCACAAGTCAAGTACAGCGCCTTATCCCTGTATCTGCCACAATTTCTTCCCGCTAATGACTTATTTCTAAAAGTTTCCTCCCACTTTAACTCATTGAAATCCCATTCAGCTTCCCCAGTCCTTAACTGACCAGAACCCTTGCACGCCGACTTCAATTTTCTCAAGCCATTATGAATTCCAACATGATCCTCTCTCAGTTCGTACATACCTAAATTATTGGTCCCCAGGAACCCATTATCAACAGACCCATTTTCTAGAGCTCCATCCTCAAATCTTAGAGAAATCCCATTATTCGAATTAGTCTCGCAAAACTTGCTCATGGAATTGGTAGCAGGATCCCTCAACGACCTCACCCTCCCGAGTGCCATCAATGCCCTGGAGATGGGGACATCAACCGAGTGCCGCTCCCCATTCATCATTTCTCAGCAAAAAATCAAAATGCAATAACCAAGCACACACTATAACTTAGTCCCTTTGTGGTTTATACAACACTATACAGTACAGGATCTACTAAAAATCACTGCATCTCCAACCTGAATGAGAGGTAAAACAGCAACACATCCATCAAAAGGAACCAAAAAAACCATTGCAAACAAACCCAGAACCACTCATATGGCCTCAAAAAACACAATTAAATCCATAAAACACAATTCAACCAAATACCCAGAACACAGAATGCAGATAATCATATCAGAAACCAACACCAGAAATTTCACAAATCACCAGTTCAAAATGCAATCACAATATAAAGGCAAAACAGCACATATATGCAACAACAGTCACATTACATTTCAATAATATAAAATTGAAAAACGAATCAAACAAAACCTGAGTGAAATTCGAAACCGAGGGGTCGAGAAAAGAGGGAACTCTAAAGTAGAGGATGTGGCGGTGAGGTTGTAGAAGAAGGAAGTGTAATGGATTATTGAATGAAGGAGAGTGAGAGTGAGAGTGAGAGTGGAGGAGGAGGGAAGTGGCAGAGTGGTAAATATGGTGGATGAGTGAGGTGAGGAGAGGAAATGCAGCCATTACGACGTGTGCAGTAGCAACAAAATTGGTGCAGAAGTGTTGTTGTTGGCTACTCTGAACAAATTCTGGAGGAGACACAGAGTGTGTTCAATGCCTCGGCCACCGAGCCAGAAGGGGTGTTTTCGTCATTTGATAGGACTCGACCGTTTCAGTTAGTTTGGTTTTGTGCGCACGTGTCTGTTTCGTGTTTTATTTATCTTTTAAATTACTGGATCAGCTACCCAGTCTGTCAAAAGTTACTGATCATTTGCATTGTAGGGTCTGATTAAATATATAAAGTTACTGCTGGGTAATTTTGAAAAATTACAAGACTATTCACATCACATTCACTCAATAGTCTGTGACGCGCCGCCAACTAGCAATAGAGTAGGCCCAGAATCGCCGGAAACTGGCGATTGCTACGGTCGCGTCATCACGTGCCCTTTGCATCCCGTTTTTCCATGTACGTCTTAAGAGGAGTCTTTTTTAAATAATTGAATTGTTTTTTTAGGGATAATTCCATATGTATCCACCTGGATGTCACATTATCACATGACTACATCTAAAATATTTCGTATCAGAGTGACTACCCATTAATTTCAGTTTTATCACTGTCTCATTCCGTCCATTTCGGTTAGTTTTTAACATTTTAACGTGTGAAAAGACTAAAATACTCTTAAGAGACAAACTGTTTTTTTAAATTGAATGAAATGACATTAATGCTCATAACTATTCATTTAATTTTCAAAAAATTACCCCTCATCCTTCTCTCTCTCTCTCTCCACGTCCTCACCGCCTCCTAGATCTCCGCCCTCTTCACCTCCTCCGTCTTCTTCG
>JAYMTP010005924.1:0-12701 GCA_036897365.1 Geranium brycei | reverse complement strand
TCAGATGACCAAAACAAAAACTAGTGAGTTAGTGACCAAACCTGTCACGAGTCGACTCCACCAACATAGAACTTGTTCTACGTGCTCACGGAGCTCCCGGAGGTGGAGACCTGATGGAGGAAGTCGGAGAGGAGAGAGAGGGCCAATGGCATGTGTTTGAAAATTTAAATGATATGTAGGGGTAGTTTGGTCATTTTACATGGATAATTAACTGAAAACTTAACAGATTGTTGTTGAGTGAGAATATCCAAAGTCAGCGTGGTTTTCAGAAGAAAAAATATGTTAGGTATAGTTATGTGAGAATGGTGTCAAACTAGTTGTAGCTAGCTGAGATTATCCTTTAAAAAAATGGTAGAATTATTATTTTTTTTGTAAAATAAATGTTAACTAAGGAACAATTTCATCATTTTTATACAAATATATACAGTTTGTTAAGGCTGCTCAAATGTAACCTGTAACCGAAAAATCGATTTGAATAGAGATGAACCGAACCGAAAATAATTGGAACTGGTGAAATTAGGCTAGGTTTCATTTTCAATTTATGATAACCAGTGTGAGTCGGTTTTTATTTTCGGTTTTATTTCTAAAAATCGCAGTTAGCCTGTTAAGCTGATAGTGATTTAACCATCTATACGTGGCATTATAATACTGTCGATTCTCACAAGTCGACGGCCCTTGTTTGTCCATGCGTCCTTAGTTATCATCCACTCACTCTCTTAGAATTCACCAATTCAAATTCATCTATTCTATGGTTTTTGCTCCTTTTTGTTTCACACGCCAATTTACTTCTCCTCTTCTCTACATCTTCATCATCATCCCAAAATCCTTTCTCACTCCTCTTCTCTTCATCATCTGCCGCATTGTTTGATTGCGACCTCGAAACCCTACCAGAGCCAACAATCGCCGTCAAACATCCGTAGAGCAACCGGTGGGCCGCCCAAAAGATCAACCTCAAGAGGTCCTTGTCGCTGCCATCGCCGCCCCTTCGATTTCTCATTACCAAAGCCCTTCTTTTTTTAGCAAGAAAATTTATAAATGACTAGAAAAAAAATTACAAGCAAGCTCAAGCGTACGGTAAATACAACACAATAAACGGAGGAAAACAAAAAAACATAAAAACCCTACGTTTCCTAACCAGAGTCCTGTGTTTCCTCCTCTAGCCCCTTCCCCTACTTTAGGGCCGGAACTCTGCGTTGATTTCTTCGGCCGCCGCAAATGCGTGTCGAAGATGCACTTATGAGATTGAGGAGGCTCTGCATAAGTTGGGTCAGTCCGGGAAGGACGATAAGAGACATGCGAGCGTGACAAAACCGGCCAAAATTTTCAGTTAACATATTTATCAATTTCATGTCATTGACGGTCCATATTTGATTCTCAAATTTGGAAACCAAAGCCTATCGGTTCAGTTTTCAGTTTAGGGGACCAATTCCGGTTAACCGATTTTGAGCAACCTTACCATTTGTACACTTCATGTTTTTGTCATTTTGCCTAAAAATAATTATCACAATAAATTGTTCCATTTTCCATCATAAAAATGTAATTATGAATAAATATATTTATCTTTTTGTACATATTTCCAGAGAATTGATCTCGATCCAATCAATTTTCAGCGAAGACATTTTCAGCGAAGACAGTACTTTCTTCTATAAACCAGTGATAAAGCATTGAGCAATACCAACACTATTCTTGTCCGCAGAACTTGATACAAATAACGATTTGATCCGATATGCTCTATTCAAGTCTAGTCCAACATGCTTCAAAACATGAATAAGTGAAGATATTTCAAATCCAGATATCAACCACAGAAATAGGAATAGCACCCTTCCCCTTCATTCACAAAAAAAGGGTAAAAGATGAACATGTAGATGCTTTATTTAGCATTCTCTTTCACAATTCCAACAGGTCCTCAACATGTACACGATACACATATATCTACATACAAACATCTTTGTTGAGAAACTTGTAGAACAAGAAAGGACTCTTGAGGTTTCAGGAGGAAAAACACAACAATGGAAAACAAAACACATAAAACAGCCAGATAGACAACTTGTTCGAGATCTAAAGGGCATTGGATTAAGTTTCTAGACCTTGAGGATTCCACATTTCTCTAAAGCCGCCCTGACATCAGTGGAGCTGCAATCTTCACGTGTCTGAACAATGTTGGGGCCATCATATGGCACAACATCTGATAGAGGGTAGTTTCTGTTGGCATGGAGGTGATTGCTCGAGCTGCTGCAAACTCCCTTCAGTATCACTGTTTTGTGTACACCGCTAAGCAATCGTTCATAGTCGGTGTCCCCGCTCTCTCCAACAAATACCACCATCTTTGACAAGTCCACTCCCCACCGGACATAAAGATACCTGAGGAGCATTGTATTGTGTTAGATAGATCATCACAAACTTAACATAATGTTTTTTTGTTGTTGCTACTTTCCGTAAGTTAAGTCACAATCAGAACAAAATAATAAATCAATTTGCTGATTCACCATCACTAAGTTCTACTATAATACTATAATCCAACCTTAGATCTGGAAAGAATGCACCACAATAGTTTGAATAAAGAAAATCGAATCAATAGATATTATCATCCAACTTATAACCAAAGAATCCAGTCCATGAAGAGTATAGCCAAAATAAGCATACCTAAGGGATTGGGCACGAGATGCACACACTGGAATTACATTCACCCTGGCCCCATTTTGACAATAAATAACACGGCAGCGGAGAGCCTGAAATCTCATCAACTTCTGTAGCTCCTTCACGGGAGGAATCTACAAGATATAATAGTAAGAAATTACTTAGTTTTCATTGTAAATCCAATTATCGTATCCAATATGCCAAAAGCAATCATATCTATATGATAAAAATATGTGCTCAATAACTGTCCCTGTAGTGGAGGAAGAACAAGAAATATGTGTGTGTGTGTGTGTATAAAACAATATTAGCTCTTTGAAAGAAAATTGGCCAGTTGCAGAAACAGAAGAAAATTACCGCCTCTGGCTTCTCCACTTTAAAGGCATAACAGTAGTCAGTTGAAAGCTGTTCAGCTACACTAACAATCTTTTCTTCATTCCCTGACTTTTTATCTGTAACTGAAGATGCCCACCGAACCAAAGTCTTCCTTAATCCTTCTCCGCCCCAATGGTACTCAATGTGTGAATGGTAATAAAAGTCAACGACAAAGGGACTATCATCTGGACTAAGGGATGGATAATAGAGATCGCTGCCACTGTTACAGATATAAGCATCAAAATCAATAGGGCTCAAGCCCGCAGAGACAAGAAATGAGTGAATTTCGGATATGGTCAAGGACGTTGACAATATGAGCCCGAGAGAGCCTTCAGTCCTTTCCTTCTCCACAGCCTCAAAAATCTTTCTGGTGTTCTCAACAAGACCTGTAATGCTATCACAATCCACAGCAATGACAATGATTTGTTTCCTCCTTCTAACTGGTGGAAACTTAAAAGACGAATGCAGGTCTGCTTTCTCCATAAATCCACCCTTCCGTGAATCTTTTACTCCCTTTGACCAGGCAAAAACAGCACTTTCTAGTTTATTCTTTTTATCAGAAGCATTTTCTTCAGATATTGAGGAACCATGATTTCCACCACCTTCATTCTTTTCTCCATCCATTGAAAATTTTAGGTTCAATGATATATCGTGTAAATCCCTCAAAGAATCACCTGGTGATTCTGTCTCCTCACTGTCATTACCATCATCACTCCTTTGCCACTGTGGATGTCTTGGTTTACAATTAGCTATTCGAGATAGGTAAGTCTTGCAATGCTCTGGCCACGAATAAAGATGAATATTCTTCAAGCCATTCTGGCGGCACTTTGCCCAAAGGTGCTTGTCTGCAACAAGCTTCAGAAGTGCATCAGCAATAGATTTCTCATCATGAGGATCAACAAGAAGACCATTGTCAAGCACCTGTGGAAAATTTTCCAATTAGCCAGAACAAACTGAAAAGGTTGATCTTCTCTCAAAGCAGAATAAATAGACATACCCGATGAATATCAACTGGACCTCCATTTTTTGTGGCAACCATAGGTAAACCATAAGCTGCCGCCTGTTACAGACAAGAGCAGAACTTTGTTACGTAACTTAAGTTCGATTATGTTGAATCTTTTATAATTTAACGCGCATAATATTTTGTTTGGAGGGGGTGAATAGGAGTGGGAGTATTGGGCACCTCAATTAAAGTAAGGCCAAATGGCTCGATGAAAGCTGGATTTATGAAAACACCCTGCAAAAAAAAGTATCAGAATAAGATTTCTGAAAATTCATATAATAAACAAATAAATATGAATCACCAGGGAAAAGAGAGAGAAGTTAAGAAAAAGTGGTATATGGTATCATCCATACACCTAATCATAATAAGAAAAACAAATTAATCTATCAACTTCACACTAAAATGGACAGACGGGTAATAAAAAAAATGGAGTTATAATCCATGTCATATGGTGACGGTCTTCATTAATAAACTAATTAAAAAAATTATCCTTTCTTCAGAGTATACTGTTGATCACTAATTGGTCAATAACCAACATTAGCAAATAGCTAAAGTATGACAGAAAGTAGTCTATATAGAGCTTGCTGATGACACGTGAAAGCATCTCGAACAAAAGACTGTAATAAGACTATTGGTTGGTTAACTTTCATAGATCAAATTATCAAATGACAAAAATCTATTATATTGATTTGAAGGGTACCTTTGTCTTTGCTGCTAGACGATATATATCAGGAACATCAGACTGCTTGTGGTGTTTGGGATATGCCACTTGACCATACAGATCATATTTGTCAATGAGCTTAATTACTGAGAGAAGAACAGAAGCACTTGTGCTTGACATTTCATCAATCCCATCTCGGTTACCCATAATAAGTGTCTGACAACATATTGGATGAAAGAAATAAAACACAGGAACAGAAAATAAATTCAACAACAAAAAAATCAGTTAAGTTCATCAGCATGGCCAAGAAGATAACTTCACCAAGCATTGGTCATTTGTTGCGTAGAACTTACAAGGTTTGCAAGTTCTCTCAATGGGCGACATTCTCCAAATGCTTTGACCAAAGTTGTGATGTTCTTTTTAGGATCTGGCCTAGCAAGAGCAAGTATCATAGGTTTGTGCGGGTTGGTGAAGAAGCGCATTATCTGCAAATTACCAAGTAGAGGATGGACATCAGTTCCAAATTTGCATAACTATAACAACCAAAACATTTCCCAAGTAAAGTTGGAGTCCAAAATGTGAGTTGTGTAAATAAAACTTTCCCTTCACACATTATATTATCGTTCAAGTATTGTACCAATATAGGATGTGCTGAAACAAACACATGGTTATGAAAAATCAATACCTCAGACCAAATATGAGGGTCTGGTGAAGCGTTGTGATCCTCGTTTCCTTCTGCTTCACCTTCCATGTCACCATCATGTGGAACAATATGATGGAACTCCATTCCAGGAGGTATTATCTGCAAAATGTTACAGCATCACATATTGCGGTTTATTGAATAGTCTAAGAAATAATTAAGTAAAAACCCATTTGGACCTAATTGAGTAAAGCAGCACTCAATTTATACTTACCACAAAGCCCCAGCATATAAAGAAACTATATGAAAGATTAAAAACTGTGTGAATACTTACAACCATTCGAGGCATGAACCTGCCATAACAGCTCACATTTCGCCTCATCCGTGCTCGTAACTTACGCTGCAGTATTGGATCAAAACCATCATAAAGACGCCATTGCTCCTCTATTTCCTGTCTCGTACTAGTTATCACTATTTCAGATGAATCAAGGGATATTTCCTCTGCCTCTATCCGGCGCATTATCTTGTATGTCGTGTTTATTTCATCCCTCGACAGTCGGCCTTGCTTCAAAAGTTGTTCCAATTTATCTCGGCCAAGTGAATGTCCAGTGAAAAGCATTGGTACATTCAAAGCACCAGATAAAAGAGCAGCGGAATCGCCTGCATCTGCATAATGTCCATGGATAGCAACAGGCCAGACTGGTAGTCCACCACCAATCTGCTCGCCGAGAACTTTAGACATCTGTATTATGTGGGTAAGGGCAACATCTACAAATTCAGGGATATGAGGCCACAACAGTTCTTTCGGGACATATTTATCTTTTGGTCCAAATGGTATACGAACAATATAAGAGCCACTGCTCTCCCCCATTTCTTCATCGAAACCTTCTGAGTTGAAAGGAGTAAGCATTTCTGTTGGCTCACTATAACTCCAATCCACTTCTGGTGATGAAACTTGTCTGGTCAGCAAATCCACGCGATAAACTCCTGGCATTGAACCCAAAGCCCTTGCAAGTTCAACAACATACTTAACCTAAAAGGAAACAGAAACCAAGAATGTTAAGATTAGCATAAAATAACCAGACATTTCAATACATTTTCATAACAAATGTAAAATTGGGCATTAGATCACAATATTAATGTTAGATAGAATTACACAACTAAAATTTACCTGCCCGCCAGTATCAGAATCACGACCAAGCTCCATATTTTCACCCCGTATCAATCCGTGTAAACTGCATGGATACTAACTGTTAAATTTTGTACGTCATGCACACCAAAGAGATCAAATTTTGTAAGCCTAACATCCAGGAAATAGACATAAACTCAATCATCATCAGGGGATGTTTTGTTGGCTTACAATTTCCCCTTCAGTAGCGACTCAAAGAAGTTTAGAAAATGTCAGGAGGTTGCCATTAAATCTTGGAAACAATAGTCGAAACCATTACTTGTTGAAACAATGTAATACTACAAACCCAACTTCTTAGATAATTTCTATGTTTTATGTTCAAAAAGCAAAGCTAAAAAGTTCACGTGCCTTATCAGTACAATATATAGCTTTTTCCCTTTCTGTTGATTAGCCCATGTCTCCATTGCATCGACTGAATTGATTCTGGGCAGCCTTCCTCTGTGGCTATCACCGTGGGCCGAAATGTCACTCACTGTATCTCCTTTCTCTCCCTCTGATAAGTCTTCAGACATATCAGCAGTTGCTTCTTTACGACCTCTTTCACGTTCAAGGCGGCGCTTAGCAACCCTCTGGGCTTCCTCTCCCTCAAGCTGCACACAGAGAGTGGTTAATAAACAATCCACTGATTATCCATAAAATATCTCAAAACTTAAAATATAACTTTATATATAGAACATTGATGCCACATGATTGACACACAGGTATAAAATTTTGCAAGCCATTTTTTGTAAAACTCACAATCAAAGAAAAAACTTTTTCCTCTTACATTACTAACCTATTTGAAGCAACCATATCAACACAAGTTCAACATATCTCATCTACTTTAAATCCAAACAATGAGTAAGGTACACCAAAAATATAAAGTTGTTTAAACATGGAATTCCAGATAGAGCCCAGGGCAATACCAAGAAATCCTAATAAGTTCATAAACACTTAAGCAGTTCCGAAAGTAAGATGACCATCAACCAATATGTTTTATGCACTAGCATCTCAAAAATTGAAATGGAGAACACAGTGAGTAAATCAAAAGGGATGTTTGGGGTTCCCATTGAAAATTGAGGTGCCCAAACCAGTTTCTCAGCAACCAAATTTTGTAAAAAAAATATATGTTTATGATCCACAGCAGCCATTGCAAAAACTAATCACACCTTCCAATTCTAACACTAACCCCACCTGATAACAAAATTTTCAAATCCAAGACTCCATTGAAGGGCAAACTCAGTAACCAAACCAGAAATTCCCAAGTACCCAAACACCACTTGAATCCTCAATCATAAACACAGTGAAGGATCAAATCAAATCAAACTAAATGAGAGAGAGAGAATGGTGACCTGCTTCTTCTGGCGAGCCAAGTTCCAAATCCTCCAACACATGTTCTCCAATCTGGTGTTCCTCTCCTGCGGGCTCCTGGTGGCCGCAGCCTGTAGGATCAACAAGCAAACAGCGATCGCAATCAAGCAGAGAAGATCGGAATCAAGCAGAAAGAGACTGGACTCGTACCTTGACCCAGGAGCGGTGGAGATCGGTCTCATCGAAGCCGGTGATGACCTCCTCGACGAAGTAGCGAGTGGGGCTGAAATGGCCTCTCTCCCTCAGCAGCAGAGACGACTTGACGTCGTCGAGCGCAGGTCCCACATCAAGAATCGCCTCCAGGTAGCTGTTCACCCAGTCGTTACCGGCCATTGCTGGCCGTTACTCTCCTTCGAGAGAGAGTTCCAGAAACACACAGAGGAGGATTGGTTTTGATTGAGAATCAGTTTCTTGATGGTGATGGTGATGGTGATGCGATGTGAGAGAGAGAGAGGGACAGTTAGCTTGGATATAGGGAGGAGGAAAGAGCCGTGAATGATGGGAGAGAGAGAGAGAGCTGAGACTATATACAAAACATTTCGTGCCTCTTCAAAGCGGCTTTATGGAGGAAAATTAAACATTTTTACAGTAATTTTAGTCTTAGGGGTCTTCACCTGTTGAGACTGCTCTCTCTCTCTCTCAATCACTCGTGCTCGCTTGTTTCACTTGTGTTTATGGTTCGGTTTTGAATTAAAACGGTATAACACTCAACCGACTTGATTAATTCGTTTTTATGAAATTAGATTCGGAATCACTAGAATTTGTTTTGATTCATGTAAATTTTACTTTTTTTAATTCAATAATTTATCGTGTTTTTGAAAGTTCATGACTTATATTGAATCAAGTGATAAAATTGGTCGGTTTTGTATTCGGTTCGGTTTTTAACAATTTCATCCTGTAAGCAAAAATTGAATCATAAATTGAATTGTCTCTAACTAAACCGGTTCTATTCAACTTGGTTTTTTATCTCTTTGGTTCGGATCAATTCGGTTTGATTGGTTCGAATATGTTTTAAAACTATCTTACTATTATGCTTAATTTTGACCTAATTCAAACAAAATATTTATATTGCAGTATTAGAGTACCATACTTAAAATATGTGAATTCGTCCACTAGTTTAAATAACAGTCTATCAACTTAAACTTTTATGTAGGATGAGTTTCTAACACGTATCAGAGGCTGGTTGGATTTGGACGTGATCTGCATACCATTCGTTTCAGGCGTAAGGCATATGGATCAGAAGTCATCCCTGCACCCTCATTCGTTGTTTTCATGTGCCTTTAAACCCGGTTTGCACGTGAGAATCTTTTAACCAGCTTAAATATCTCATGGATCAGTCGTTGTTTACACGAGCCTTTCTACCCGGCTTGCATATGAAAAGGGTATTAAAGTACCATATCTGAAAGATGTGAATCTGTTTACCAACTTTAATAATAGTATAGTACAACATCAAATTCTTACTCAATAGAGCATTCAACCTTGGTCTAAAGTTAAGGAATGAGTTTGTTGACCACATTATATATAGTTTATAAAATATATTACACATGTTCTTTTTAAGAATTAAATATTAATTATATGTAAAATTAAACAAATGTAATAATCTGGATAAAGTAAGTTTGATGGTGTGGGGATTTTTTATCATAAAGAGAGAGCATGGGTTTTATTTATTCATAGAAAAAGGAACAATTATTGTGAGATTAATGAAATAGAAACAAACAAATACTGCTTAATAATTATCACTTAGTGCAAAACACCCGACATTATTTTATTTTATGTATAGAAGCGATAAAAACGTCACATGCAATCCACAGACGATGAGCCAATCTACAAATTGGACAGCAGCACAAGCCACAATGTCTTTGATTGATTCAATAATTCTTTAATTGGTAGAAATAGTTTTTTTGTTATATATAATAATAATTAGTAGTGATTACTGTGCACAATAATAAAAAGAAATGCCTGATCTAACCAATCCCACGGTACCTCTTTCGGGAATACGAAATTATTTTGTGGGCACGTGTGATGTAGGTGTAAATTTTAACAACTCCATCTTAGGATATTAATTTACAGTAAATATGAGTCACTATTGAAAGTATATACGCGCCAAATATTATAAGGGAGATTTAACATTAATATCATATAAATTCTATTAAAATTAAGTTATACAGAATCAGATTTTGTATTTAAGATATTAAATTTAGTAGCCGAATATAAAGATTAACCGTTTAGATGTATTTTCTAAAGTCAAAACAGATATTATAAAACACGTTCAAGAATAATAGTAAGAAGAAGAAGTGGTGGGAACCCACCACCTGATTTCCAAATTCAAAAATCAAGGATAAATTGAAAAAAAAACAAGTTCTCTCTTACAATGGCCTTCATCTTAGTTTGGTGGAGAAATCACATAATTTATTTAGAGAAAATATCTATTAACCCTAACAGATCTTCCAGCATCCTGGCACCGTTGAGTCACGATCCAAAAATTCACAATCGCAAATTGCAGGACACAACCACAACCACACACTGCGGGACCACGTCACAAAGACGGAGACTTACATCAAAACCTAAAATGGAAAAAAAACAAGCCGATCTAAAAAAAATTAACGCAACTCAAAGCCCCGAATTGGTCACGAGCATCCCCTAGAGCGCCACTGTCAGGATGGTTGCGAGAAGTTTGCACGCCTCGAAACGAAAGAGACCCAAGCCAGAAATTAACCCCATATGATTGATTGTTGCTGAAGCCTCAACCACCATCTCTAACTCCTCCTTCGAGCTCTGTTTGTAAAGAAAAACTTCATTGAGACAACCTAGATATGGTTCTCAAAGAGCCCTTATTCTTCCTTCATGCTCCGATTTATCTTGGGGTCCTCTAAAAACATAATAAAAGGTTAAAAAACAAAGAGACAAGAAAAGGAACGGAATGGTCACCGGAGAGCCTGGTCAGGAAGGCCGCTCCTCCGATGACCTATATACTCGCGAGAGCTGTAAGGTTTTTTTAGAGAGAGGAGAGCCGAAAAAGGAACAATTAAATAAAAATTGATGACTGAAGTTTCCTATCTACCCTTACAAAGCCCGAAGGCTAACTCATTCAAGCCCAATAAATTAATCTCACCCAAACTCGATTCTCATATGAAAGCAAATCGGTTCGAACTTTTGACATATGATCAGGTAGGGCCTCTTATTAGACCACTGCGTCAAGTACGCTTTCACTATTAAATAAAAATTTATGACTGAAGTTTATAATCCCGTGTTTACATGTACTGATCATGTAAATAATTGAATTCATTACCCATATATGTTTGGTTTAATGGTAAAATCATGCTTCTATGTTTCTATCTAATCTAATTCAAATTCGCATTCAATCAATAATACGTATAATAATATGTTAATTTAAAAACAATAATATTATTGATGACGTGAGCAACAGTACACGCGTCACCGAATATGCAGTCAGTTATTCGATGATTCACAAATTGACCGGTCGTCTTGCGTCAAATTTATGTATATATTCTATAATTGTTGCATGTCATTCTCAACTATTTTTCTGATAGAAATTAATAAAACACACTGAATTATACTGCTTAGATATGATGTTTGAAAAACAATTCAAATGTAATGTGACAGTGTCACAATAACAAACAAGCTTGTTTGGGATGGCTCGTAATTGTTATATAGTGAAGTTTAGTGTTCCTAACCCTAATAAATATATTTATTATCATTATTTTTTAATATTACATCGCTTTCCCTAACTATCCTTAAACCCACCTCACATAAATACCGTACTAAGTCTCGAACCCTAGTCATAAATAGAAAAATCAATAACAATTTAAAATATGACAAACATGCCATATTATGGTGGAAATGAAAATAAATTCAATTCTCAAATATTTTGGCGTAGAGCGTGAATTATTTCTTCTTCTCTACCTGCGAGAAGAGGTGTTCAAAAGAAATTAAATGATACTTAACATTCTCCTACGTATAAATGTTTAAATTATGTGGAAGTGCACGAGGACCATGAGTCGCATACTCGAAACAAATGACATAAAATGTGCAAACAAAGCCAAATCAAAAACAAAATTTTGAATAACTTTAAAAGAACATTAACATAATTAATATTGATCTATTGAATTAACGTTGTCGTGAATTACGATAGGAGAGATCACTTTATATAAGGTATAGATCAAAATAAAATTAGAAAAACTATCATAATAAGAAAACTTAAATATTTGGTAATAAACTTAAACTAAATTTAGGACACCTAAACTTGTTACGTATTTATTTGAAGTTTGAACACTCCTCTCAAACTCAAATTGGTTGAGAAACCGAATTGAGTTTGAAATTGACTAGTAATTTGATGATCTATGATTTTTGATGATTTTTGGACACTTTGATCGCTTTGAACGTTTTAAAACAATTTGAATATTTCTCTTTGAGCAAACGACTGATTTGATCGCTTTGAACGTTTTAAAACAATTTGAATATTTCTCTTTGAGCAAACGACTGATTTTAAGGACATTCACTAAACCTTGTGAACACTTTGGCTATCTATTGTTCTTTGAACATTTAACATTTAAATAATTGTAAGAAGGGAAAATGACACTTTTGTGCACCTAACTATACATAATTCCCACTTTCATACTCTATTTTTTTTTTTCTCTTTTTCAGTACCTTGAATTTCATTTTGGGACAAAAGTTAGTAGGCCGATAGTTTTAACGGAGAAATGGATGTCACGTGATATCACATGAATACTGACATTCAAATATTACCCAAAATACCCTTTGGTGCTGGAGAAGATGGAGTGGAGGTTTGGGCTCCATTTTTCCGGCGATGGAGGCTCTGGTTCAGAGG
>JAYMTP010005923.1:0-12703 GCA_036897365.1 Geranium brycei | reverse complement strand
ACAAAAAACTTAATAGAATTTTTAAAAAAGTTAACAGATAATGATACAGTGAAACTTTTTGATACTTAGGGGACCTCTCAGATTGATTTTGTACTTAAGGGGGTTCATGAGACACTCACGTATAGTTAAGGAGGGTTATCTGGAATTATTCTAGAATCTAAGACCAAGATCCATAATTCACTATTTTTTGAGTGGACGTGGGCCTATCACCCTAATTATAGCTATGTAGCTAGGAACTATTTCCAATTACATCTCTATGTAACTCTTGGATAGAATATGTATATTTTGTATACACGGCACATTCTATCTGATACCCTAGGTTAGAACTATTCTAACAATCGTAATTAGTTTGGAGTTTAGTTTAGTTTGGACTCATTAGAATTTAGAAGACCTTTGAAAGAGAAGTTTGAGAGAAGCCCATTGAATAGAGTTGGAGCTTTTTTTATGAGAATAAGAGAAAATAAAAAGAAATATAATTTGCACGTCCTGATATTCGAACTCGTGACAGCGAGGTAAAACTATGCTCTGATATCATATTAGATGACATTAGAGAACTAACTCAATTAAAAGCTTAAGCTAATAATTAATGGACTAATTATAATTTTATACTCTAACACCATTGAGCACACGTCTATTTTTCTATACTGGACCTATAGTCCGATCCCGGGTCGAGGACCATAACAGTAATCCTCACGCATACATGTAATGATGAATATATTGTAGCAAATGTGATGATTAGAACATTGACACTGATAGTTACAAATATCATATCTGCTTTGCCTTTGACTCTGTTTACTCCTTGAACGTAAAATATAATTTTAGTTTTTGAATAAAAATATAAATTATTATTTTATTGCCCCTGTTTTATTTTTAAAGAGGAAAGCTCGGCCATCAGTGGCAGTGGCACCTCAATAAAAGTTATTTTTTTTAAACTTGTTGTGTTTATTATTTAATATTATCTATCAATAACTAATATTAAATTGAGACCTTAAACCTCAATAAAAACTCAAACACGTGGGCCGCCAACCAACAACATTGTAAGTGTAACCACCATTCCATGGGAAATTAGAAAAAAGATAGGTGGTTTATATGATAAAAAGTGATCTATCAGATATCTCATTTATTTTTAAAATTAAAGATTAGTTATAAATGGGTCACTCACTTAAATATTATTGTTGTAAACTATTCTTTTATGAAAATCACAAACTCATATCAACTATTGAATTGATTCAAATTAAAAGTTTAAAAGTAAACCTCTAATATGAAATCATGTACAATCAATGTGAAGATGAGTTTAATTAAATTAATTTACCAATAATTATGTGTTTAATTACAGCAATTTATTTTATACATCTAATAATTTCAAATTGTTTTTAATTTGTTTCATAAAAAATAGTTTTCACTTGAATAATTAACTTCCTTGGGTAGTAAGTTTGACTTTTGAGTTTGCTCTTTAAGAGATTAGAACTTTCTAAAATGCACCAATTAAGTTAGAGAATATCACATATATAAATCGCTAATGCAAATATGGGGACTTCATAATCACAACAAGTTTACTTTAATTTTTAAGTAAGTTGAATATTGCGGTAAAACGCGTTTTGTAACAAATACAAAAACTAAATATAAATATATATATATACTCATATTTATTATTTATTAAAGATAAAATGAATGATATTTAATTACTTTAATTTCAAACTTGTCAATAGTCACTATTTTCTTCTAGCGAAATATGACGGTTTGACTTTTGCTTTATGTAATTACTTATAACCTAAATGTCAAACCATAATTAATTAGGTGAATTGTATTAGACCGAAATTAATTAGATTTAACCAAATCAATTAGCTTAGATGAGATTAAATTAGATTTAATTTGAATTTTTTCGTTTGAGTGATATTTTAGTTGACATTCGTTGTATCATCTCGAGGAGGTGGAAAATTCCAATATATCACCATTATATTGTTGATATTTACCGGTATCTATAAAACTAGTCGTAAGGAATATTTACTTATAATATGCAAATCTATACGCATATATAAGTCAAAAAGCACAGAGCTTAATCTCCATTAGTACTATGTATATGTATCGTAATAATTGCGATTATGCTTTTAAGACTAATTTCATTGGATTCAACTTGTCTAATTATATAATACAAGGATAATATTTACAAACAATATTAGGTGGGTGTGATGCCAACTGTATTCAATACTAGACATTTCCATTTCAGGAAACCATGCTCGAACTATGTGCCCGAAAAGGAAAGTATATTTTTGGTGGATATGAATGTTTAATGCAATTTGCTTTCAGACAAAAGTTAGTGTTCAATCACCTTGAAAAGTAAATATTTAGTGCAATCCTATGATCAGCTTATAGTATTGAGTGCTTTTAATGTTGAGTGCTTGTGTTTGAGTCAGAGTGAGAGTAATGCTACATGTGTTTCTTAGTATATTGAAGCTTTAGATTCACGGGTTCAATTTACTTATGATGACAAAAGTCCCTCATACAATTTTTATATTTGTTTCACAAGATAGAAGTTCAATATAATTAATTGGAATGAGGTTAGATAAAAGTACAAACAAATGATATACAGAGTTTCTCTCTTCTCATGTTTTTCCTCTACCGCCGCTTCCTCCCTCCGTTACCTCTCTGACCACCACCTCCTTCCTCCACTGTTGCGACGTGACGAATCTCACTGGCGTTCAACAAAAGTCCTTGGGCGTTGTTGCTGACAACTCTAACCTAGATCTTCTTCCCATACAACACGACCTAAATCGTCTTCTCCTCTAACCCATTTTGATTTAATCAACAGTATAACCAAAAATATAATTTTATCCCAACCACACTCGATTCAAGCGCAAATAATTGAAACCCAATAATAAAAACATTAAAACTTGTGTGAATTTTGATATAACAAAGACCTAGTTTTAAGAAAATGAAAATTAGGGTTCAACTGATTTTGGCTTAATTCCGACCTGAGATTTGATTGATTATGGCTTTAGCGCGAACATCGACGACTTTAGATATGCTCGTGAGGGTTTAGCCCCGTCGCCGTGAAACTCGTCGGAGAAGACAACCATTGTTCATATTTGATTATTGGGTTTTTTTAGTCCAGGGTATTTTGGGTATTTTTTTAGTTAAATAGTCACGTGTATGCATGTGACTCAATTTTAGTCGTTAATTATAACATAATGCTGACATTTGTCCCAAATTGATAGCTAGGGTACTAAAAAGAGAAAAAAAAAATTAGCGTATCAAAGTGTGAATTAACAAAAGTTAAATATAGTATACTGTGATTTTTCCAATTTTTTATTAACACAAGTTGTCCATTTTATTGATCTAACAATTATGCGAGTGTATGCAGAGTGCATTTTAATAAGTGTTATGTACTAATAGAAAAAAATTGTATACACTTATATGCGTTAATCGATCACTCCATTAATTATGTTAATTGTACTTTTTTATCCCAAATGGTTATGTTTATAAATTGTCCACTTGACACCATTTAAACTCTGTAAGTTCTTAAGAAAAATAATAATACCCTTGTCATTATACAACATGAAATTGTTCAAATATTTGGTCCCTAATGATATAAATCCAACATAATAATTACACACTTTGATAGATTTGACGTCATCATATGAGGTTAAACAACTCAAAGGGGTCCTTTTTTAAGGTTAATTACATTGCTCATACTAAAGTGCCGGGTTTTATATTTTATTACAACTATAATAAAAAATTTAATTGAAGGTTAGTTAGTTGCGTTTTTTACACTTTACTCTAACACCGTTAGAATTTGGACGAAAAACATAAAAAAATAATTCAAAAAGACAAAAATGCCCTTGAATTGATTTGAAATGGGATAATTGCAGGTCACTCTACCCGCACAAACCTCATTCGAACTTCACCACACCCAACTTTAAAAAAATATTTCTCGGTATCCCGAGAATTTTTTAGCAACACTTAAGGTAATTTATGTTAAATCTAATGGAAGTTGTTTGTAAAAAGTCCAAAAACGCCCTCAATAGTTTTGATTTGAAATCAGGCTGGTCTGACTAGTTCAGATCCGATCTGTCCGGCATACGAGCTTTGTTTGGAGCTCATAGTATATCAAATCGAAGAGAATCGGAACAATAATTTTGAAGAAAGAAGTTTTGTCGATATATTCATAATAATTATTAACTCTTAAAATTGTAGATCTTCCGATTCTTTTAGATTTGATATACTATGATCATGAATCGAAGTTCGTATGATAGAGTTATGTCATTCGAAAGTTTCAGTATATTATTAATATTATTTTATTTAATCATTCATAACATTAATATTATTTTAATTTTTATATTTCGAATGTCTAGTTATTATTGTTATCCAGATGTAATTATTAATTTTTTTATATAATTAATTATTAATAATAATAGACAAAACTTATTTCTTTAAATTTGTTAATATTCAGACTCTCTTTGATTTGATATACTACGAGCCCGAAACGTAGCTCGTATGAGAGAGTTATGATATTCGAAAGTTTCAATATATTATTAATAATTGATTATTTATATAATTATTACTAACCATTAATATTATTTTAGTTGGCTCAACGTGCTGAGGTTGTTGGAGCCATGCCGAATACACGCAGGAGAGAATCATTAAAGGGGAAGGAGATGGACTGGTCGAACCGATCCAATTTCTCAGATCATAAATCAATTCTAGTTTATTTTAGGTCCAAGTCAAACTAGCTGAATATATTTCAAATCAATTCAGATGCATTTTTTTATAAAAAAAAAAAACTAGGCTTTTTGTCAAAATTCTAACGGTGTACTTAGAGCAAAGTGTAAAAAATGCAACTAGTTGAACTTATATTAAACTTTTTATGATACATGTAGTAAAGTATAAAACGCGTCACTTTAGTACAGGTAAAATGAAAGAGATCTCTCTTGATATTAAAAGCCTATAAACTTTTAGAAGAAAAATTAAACAAAGTGAATCGAGCCGAATTCAAATACTATTATTTTTTCTAATCAAATATAACCTATTAAATTTGATGAGTAGAGCTGAAGCAGAACGGATATTTTTTGAGACAAATCATATCGTGGAAAATTTAAACTCAATCATCAACTTGATTACACCTTTATATTTGGCCAAAATGGTTCAATATATCTTACAAAAACTTAATTGCTCAATTGACCAATCTTTGACTTCTTGATAAGAGAAGTAATAGTCAAATCTTATTACAGTTGAAAGCTGATGAAAAAGGCTAATATCTTTTTCAAAAATTGTTTTCTACCCTAATTAGCTAAGACGACCTGCTCCAAATAAAATTCGAACACATAATCTTTTATCAAGTAAGATAATGATTTGATCTCTAGTACGTCAGCAAAGGTTAGTTTAGTATATATCCATATAGTCTTCCCTATATATAAAACCTCAGCACCTACACACTGAAAGCTCAAATAATTAAGGTCCCAGTTTTATTATTAGTGAGTAGACAAGTAGAGTGATGTTGAGTCCAAGAAATCAAGTAATTTTGTGTCTCTTGCTGTGTCTACTGAGCATTTCAGGTTCACAATATGGAACCTCAGGAGCAAGATATCTGATACAAACGGACATGGCTCAATCTACTCGAAACAACATTAATGGAGCTCAAGGCTTAGCTGCTAACGTGAGCAGAGACGTACCCTCTAGTCCTAACCCAATACACAACAGGTAATGCTGATAAAAAAGCATCATGTATTAATAATTGTATCAGCAGGTTGTGGTTTAATAAGTACTCTTTGTCATATATATATCTGTAATCTTATTGTGTGGATCTATTTAGTGTTTGCTTTGGAGAAATTGTGTTTCTCACTCATAGTTTTGAGATTATCCAAGTGTGATGTTATGTAGCAATAAGCTTTGATTTCCATATATTTTTTTCAAAGGAGTTGGAGTGTAGACAGAAGCCCTCGGATGATTGTTTTATCTTTGTAATATTGAACTCATATATGTTAATGAAATTACCGAAATGTCGTGCATTATTGGATTTTTGAAAAATTATAGGCCTTTTAAGAGTTAATTGTAAATGCCTCGAATATAAATTATTCATGGATAAAACCGTGTATTTGTACTCTTACCATTCATTTAAATTTTCATTTTTATCAACAATATGAAAATTACAACAAGCCAAACCAATAATAAGAAATGACAAGCCCGGTCAGATGAAACTCGAAAATACAATCCCAAGTCAAACTAATTCAAATTAGAAAACCAAACTGCTATAAGCCACACAAAACACCAATATGATCTAGTCTTCCATGTCATAAATGATTAAAACCGTCCCTGGTTCAGAGCAAAGAATGCAAACCCCCCGTTAAACACAATATCGTTTCGACACACCACTAATTACCACATACTTGCAAAATAATCTTCAACCCCACTTTTTAAACCAGCCGACGACCACACCGCAACAATCCCTTCCACCCCAACAGCTGAACTAGTGGCGGATCCAGAAATCTTTTAATGGGGCCGGGCAGAATTATACACTAAAAAATTAATAATATAATTAATAAAAAACTAATCCGAGCTTGATTATTTATTTTTTAGTTGAGTTTGAATTTAACTTTTATGTATATATAAATACGAAGAGAAACGGTCGCGAGCCTTACAAACCCTAATAGATTTGACTCAATTTGATTCGTTTATCAAACGACCCACCATTTAATTTAATTTTAACATAACTTTTCTTTAAAAATTCACAACTTTTCAATAATTAATAAAAAAATTATAATAGACAATTTTTTTTAATGAAAAACGAAAAAATAATTTAATTAATACAATAATTAGTAAAAATTAATTATAATTTAATTACCACAAAAAAGAAGTGAGTTTAAAAAGTCCACAACTATTAGAAAGAGTTTAGGCCAAACATCATTAAAAACACAATTATTAAAAAGAATTGTCAATTCCAAGATTTGAGGTCATTACTTCATGAACAAAAGACTACGCACTTACTAATAAGCTAACTAGTTTTCATTGTCATATTACGCATCGTTTGTATATATGCATCAGAATTTAAGGGGGAAGGAGGTATATCTAATTTTCGGAAAGTAAACTATGAGTTTTTTTTGAATTTCCAGGTCAAGGGGGGCGGGTGCCCCGGGATCCGCCACTGACCATTATAAATAAATAATCAATCTATCATGATCTCCTACCATAACTACCTTCATCTCAGTCATGATCTAGAACTCTCTGATATTTATTACTTCCAAGATTACTCATTAAATAATAAAAATAATTACGATATAGCATAGTAAATAAATAATTATCTACCACAATCTCTTGCCATAACTATCATCATATATGTTTGCGTTTAAACATTAGAATAAATCATTTTAAGTTTAAACTTCAACAAATAAAAGTACACAATTATGCTAAAACATTTATTAGCGTACCAAAAAAGCAACTCTTATACATCCCTAAAAAAGACATAAGAACATACAAAATAAATAAGGAGAAAACCAAACACTTAAATTTAAATAATTAAACATATAAATAAGGGACAATTGCATTTATATACACTTAATTAGACATGATTTGCAATCAACTACTATTTATAATTGATTAAAAAACTACTATTTATAATTTTTAAATCATCTAATTTATATTTTTTAGCAAGTTACTCAATTTTATTACATAAATCGAAAATACCCCTAAGAGAGAGAGAGAGAGAGGAGTTGTATTGTTGGATTGAGAAGAAAGAGAAACTTTTCAATTTTGAGAGTGATGATATCTTGGGAGATGAGAAATGCTAGAGAGAGGATGTGGAAAATATAGATAAAATAGCTTTGGAGTCCGTTAGATGTGAGTGTGAGTGAGAGGAGTGGTGAATGGTGTACATGGTGATGTGTGGATGAATTGATCCACGACTCTCAATATAAACCATCACAAGTTTAACCGGTTAACTGTGGTTTTTTGTAAATAAAAATTAAGAACCGAACCACACTGGTTATTAGAAATCAAAACGAAAATCGTGCCTAATCCTACCGACTTCAGTTATTTTCGACTGATTCTTGCCGGTTCTTATCGATTTTTCGGTTACAGGTTATATTTGAGCACCCTACTTACTAGTGTTGGACCAAAGGAAGAAGAAAAAATACATTCACATTACGGGTTCAAATATCAAATATAACAAATAAAAGAAGTTATTTTACAATGACATCCATTGAAATTTTTTAATGTTAATGAAGAACAATTCAATTTTTATACAAAAACTTAATTCTATAATGGTAATTTGGATGCGCAGAAACGATAAATTTAAATTCGTGCGCATTAAAATTAGAAATGATATTTTTAGTATATCGGTTTGTATTTTCTCCAAAATATTACCTTAAATTTATTATTAATTTATGAAATATTGATTTAAAGAAATTCTATTACATATACATGACGGTTACTATACGTAAATCACAATTATATGAATTCATATTACGACTTTGTTAATTTGGGGATGCACTCGGCTACAAATGGGTGCTCATATATAAATATAGGAATAAATTACATATATTCGATGTAATTCATTAATGGTCCAGATCTTTTATAATTTCATGAATTAAAAATCAATTGACCAAACATAGATCATCCTGATTATTGAGACGAACTTGAACTCTAACTAGAATCAGTAGAATTTTGTGCTGCATCCATTCTTCCACTTGCATTACTAGTTGAAGCATTATGAATATCTAAGTATTCATTATAAATTTCATATAAAGCATCTCTAACTTTATCGATATTTCTTGGAACCTCATTCTCAGGATATATAATTGAAAAACATAACTCAATTAATATCATCTTGCATCTTGGGTCTAAAACTGAAGCCAATGACATCAATAAATTGCATTCTCCTCAATACTTGTCAAACTTCACTTTCATCTTTTTCACCATCTCTCTAATAAAATCATTTTCTAGATAATGTTTTTCTGTTTAAAGTGTCTTTAATTCTAAACACTTCTGAAAGATATAAATTAGAGGTAGGCTATTCACTACCAGATACAATATTGGTTACCGTATTGAAGACCTCCAAGATCTCATATACATATTGCACTTTTTGCCAATCTTCCTCGTTGGGCAAATAATTATAAAGAGTTTCTCTGTCCTTAAACCTGGAGAACACATCTTTGAATTTAATAGCAGTAGATAACATCTCAAAAGTGGAGTTCCAAGGTGTTGGACAAGAATCAACTTCCTATGAGGCAGTTGCAATTGATGAACAATCTCAGAAAATACGATAAGTCTTCCCTCTGATTGATTAACAAACTTAACACTTTCACGCACATTCTCGATAATATGTGCTATCTCAGAAATTCCATCTTGAACAAGAAGATTCAATATATGTGCGCAACATCGCACATGGAACAACTTGCCTCCACAAGGAAGTTTTTTCACTCTGGAAAAAGTATCTTTTAATGTTCTCAAGGTCACATCATTATATGCTGCATTATCTACAAATATAGTGTAAACCTTGTTTTCAATCCCCCATTCTTTCAAACATCTGTAGATACCATCAGCAATGTCAATCCCACGACGTGGAGGAATGTGCACAAAACTCAATACACGCTTCTGTAGCTTCCAACTTTGGTCAATAAAATGTCTCGTAATAACCATATATTCTATTTTCTGAGCTGAGAACTTCCACATATCTGTCGTCAAGCTAATCTTATTAACAGATTTTATCAAACTCTTAAGCTTCTTCTTTTGAATCTCATATACTTTTATGCAATCACTTTTTAAAGTAGCCCTACTTATCTTCTCAAATAATGGATTGCAAATCTTTTGCATGAAGTTGTATCCTTCTTCAACAACACTAAAAGAGTGTTCATGCATCAATACCCAATGAGCTACTGTTTCCCTCATTATGCCATGATCATATTTTGACTAAGGTCCAAGTGTCGACAACTAAGTCAATTCAGTTTCAACTAATTGCAAATCTACATTAGATCTCTCAGGTTGAAAGTTTATCAATTGTTGATTGGCTTCATTGACTTTACGCTTCAAACAACTCCTTAAATGTCTACCGTAATGTGAAGTAGCACCACTCTCACAAATAGCTAATTTATTCTTGCAGTGAATGCATTGTACCTTTTTTTTACCATTTGGAAGCACAATTTCATCGAATTTTGACCAAACTTTAGAAGTCTTTCGGTGCTTGGGCTTTTGAAAAACATTTTCCTCCTCACTATTTTTAGTTTCTTGTCCATTATCAGTACTCGTACGACTTCTGTCTTCGTTATTAATATTGTTGGTTGATGGGGCGATTGTATTAGCACATTCTTCAACATTAATTGTCCCTTATGTCTCCTCTAATTGCTGACCTTCTTTCTGTTCCATGTTAACTTGTAAAAGCAAATGATGATACAGTACCAAATAAAACTTAAATTAAGACATAATATTAATCCAAACATATACATGCAACTTTAATTTATCAAATATTTGAATGCACACAATAAAAAAAACTCATCAACACAGTTACTTTACACACACAAAACTCACATTTACATGCTCAACAAACAAGTGGCTTTAAGGTTTATATAATATAGCCTTCACTATATATATGCAAATATAAACAAGAATCGATATGACATGTATTGGATATTTAACATGTATATAATCATATAAATATATATATAGCCATGGATGAACAAATATATACTGGAAATCAAATAAGATGTACAGATGAGATATAGATATAAATATATAAAAACATTGTTCAGCCACTTGTTTATGTAAACAAACATGTATGACCTATAGCAAACACATGTATGAAATCAAACATGTACATATAAGAATCAAACATTGTTTATATAGAATCGATAAATACATAAACACATGTACGAGATCAAACACGTACAGATAAGGATAGATATGACCCATAGCAAACTACTAAACACCTATTGCCATTAGTATGTACATATATACTATACAGAGATAAGAGACCTTACCAAACAACCGTAGGCAAACAACCGTCGCTCGTCGGCAATAGGCACAAAACTTCAAAGAGACAGAGACGACTCAATAAGGTAGGGTTTAGGCAGATAGTTTTGTTTTGTACTTTTAGAGTTGAATTATTGGGAATTAGAAATTTGATCGAGTGAATGTTAATAAAATTTGGAAATAGAGTCTTAAAAATTTAGAATACAATTTTTGACTCAATTCAATTAGGAAAGAACGGTTAAGGAATATAATATATTGAGTATATTTACTTATGTATAATTTATTTTAGTATTCGGGCTCGGCTCGTTTACTAAACGAGCCTAACATTAAGTTCGAATTCGGCTCGAACTCGATTAAAACGAGCTCGAGCGGCTCGTTAAGAGCTCGGCTCGTTTACAGCCCTACATGTGAGGGGGAGTGTTGAGAATATAAAGTCCCACATTGAAAGAATATGAGATCAAAGGGTTGTATATAAAGGAAATTGTCAAACTCAACTATCAGCTTGAGCTTTTAGTTGTAGAGCCCGGCCCGATATGTACAGCCCAGTTTTACATGTGTCATTCTTCGAAAACGCCGGAAGCAGATGGATTAGCGCCACCTCACGATTTTGAATCCCGTGTGAAGAAAGTGGCCCATTCTACTTGCGGTGGTGTCATGCCTCTTGTTTTCCGCCACCGTCTTCATAACTACAATTTTTGAGCATTTACGAGAACTATTGTCATGGCCGACTCATCCATAAAGCCTATGAAAGAGTGACTTTAGACCTATCTAAATTATTTTGGCTCTACTATGTAGCCAAATATATAAGCAGGTGCTTTAGCCCCAATTATTTTTAAGCCTCATCTAAAATAATTGTTCAATTTTCAAAATCTAAAATATTAAATTTTTGTGTTTATTAATTCAAACATGCACTTGTACCTTCTTCGGTTTCACATTTTCATATGTAAGGCTCAAGTTAATTGCTCGTATCCTTCTTGCAAGTCTCAAATAATTAGTTAACAACTTGGATTTTTTCGTCAACTTACAGATGTTCAAAAGATTTGTACGAAAAAAATATGAACTTTTCAATATTAATTAATTGGATACACGGGTATTTACCACATGGTCTTATGAATATTGTAGAAAAATATCATAATATATTTGAATGAAATAAATCAAGAGTAGACCAAATTTCCATGCACGTTCTTGATTGACTAATTTAGTGCGAACCATGCACGTACGTAGAACCTGCACCGTGTGGAAAATTAATTACTCATATTTATATATGCTACAAAACCCAAAAGAGCACGTGATTTTTCAATAGTATATTATTATTATTATTATTATTATTATTAATGATAATCTCACTTAAATACTGCTTCATATTTTTCTCACCCAGTTACAACTTATTAAAATTAATACTCTCGAATGGGCATTGAGAATTTTTGTTTTCACAATTACAACCCGTTAAGTTTTCAGTTAATTTTACGTATGGAAAGACCAAAATATCTTTGTTGTGTTTTAAATTTTCAAAATGATGTCATTTATTTTTTTTTCTTTCTTTTCTCACTCTCTCCTCCTTGTTGGATTCATTCAAGTCCACATATAAATTCGTTAAAAATCACTCCACAATACATTTTCAATTATGGAAACACGAGAAAATACCAATTTCCAACTATAAATAAACAACTATTCACAAAGACGGGACATTTTTGACTTTTGACCATTTTCTCCGACTACATCCTATGTCTCTAATATAATAATACAG
>JAYMTP010005922.1:0-12704 GCA_036897365.1 Geranium brycei | reverse complement strand
ACCATCTTTCAATTAGCCTAAAACGGGGCGGTGAGGTGAAAAACAACGCCTAAGCGCCACCTAGGCGGTCTAGGCGACATTTTTTTAGAACACTTATAGAACATATGCAGAGAGTATAAGATAAGGTTTAAGAGAACCAATTTGGTTTTATGTCATTATAGAAGCTATCTTTCTATTTAAAGGGCTTCTAGCGAATTAAAGTGAGGCAAAATTTTAGCACAAGTAGAACCGAAACTGAGTAAAGGAGTCTAACTTTAGCATGAGTAAAAGTTTGAGCAATAGTTTATAAGATAAATAAATTACTAAAAGGGATCCTTGTTGGTACCTTGGATCGATAATTGAAAAAGACGAGGAGATTGAAGATGATGGTAGAAATAAGATTGGTGTGTGGTGGTTGAAGTGTTGGAGAACTTCAAGGTTTTATGTGATAAGAGAATACCGCTAAAGTTGAAAGGGAGGTTTTATATGATAGCTATAAGACCGGTTATGCTGTATGAGACCGAATATTAGGCTCTAAAAATGATGCAATCTGTAAGCTGATGAGGGTAGTGGGTATGTAGTAACTCTAGAAGATATGTAATCAGGAAAGCTGTTAGAACTGACATACCATTAGTTGAGGAGAAGGTGAGAGAACACATGTTAAGGTAATTTGAGCTTGTAAACTGTAGGGAAGTCAATGATCTTGGAAGGAACAGTGAGAGAATTCAATTAGGAGAAACTAAAATGTGCAAGGGTAGACCTAAATTATCATGGTAAGGAAGGAGGTAGCATTAGATATGGAGTGGAGGGGGGAAATATAATCCGGAAATACCAACCCAACTTTATTTAGAAATGCCTCGGTTGTTCTTGTATAAATTTCTTGTTTTTGCTTGTGATTCTACTTGCTGCAAAATCATTGCTACGCTAGATGGATGTTATGTACTCTAATCACAAAAGGGGAAACTGAAATATCAATTTATGACATGTGGCTGCAGGTCCAGTTGGTACCGTACAACGCAGATGTTCTTGATCAATCCGTACTGTGGACTGAGAGCAAGGACTTGGGGGATGGATATAGAACAGTAAGGATGGTGAACAACATCAAACTGAACATAGATGCATTTCAGGGAAATGCTGGTGTCAGTGATGGGAGCACTGTCGGAGTCTGGGAGTGGAACAAAGGAAATAACCAGCGTTGGAGGATCACTCTCCATTGTAAGCTTCTTAACATTAACACGTGCAAGAAAATGAACTCTACTAGGCATGAATGATAAAATATATACACCAACACAGTCCTACACATATAATAACTAATCAGCCATCATTTCACGTCCGACTAATTTGTTTTGCTGGTGTTGCTAAATGCAGGATGTGGGAGGATTGCTATGCCCTTTATGTGTGAGTGTGACAATCGTGGTGATTGTTTTCGTTGTGCTTTTATCATGGTTCGTGTTGTTGTGCCCTTCATGATCGACAATCTTGATGACATCTATTATTGTATCTTATGCATCATAAATCTCAGTACTAAGCCATGGGAAGCTGTTGGGAATGTAAATTTCACCTGATATTGTGTGTTTGATTTGGTAATTTTCTTTGCTTGTTGTGATTAAACATGCTTTTCACAGTAATTTTGAGTGTGTCAAACATTGCCATAAGGACAACACATTAGTTCCTTATATGGGACAAACTTGAATTGAGCAGCCCTATTCCTTTGGACACCTATCTTGCCTGTAAAGTTCAGCAGGTCTCCGAGAGTCAGTTTTAGCGGCTGGATCGTCAAGATTTAGGAATGATAGTGACAGTTTATTAATTATATGTTATAAAGGTGATGATGGTGATGATGGTTTTGTTTTGGAGACAAGAAATGTCATTAATATCTTCTAAGCCAATTATAATTTGCCTTATGTGGCTGGGTCTTGTTTTGGACATGTCATATAAGAACTATTCAAATGAGTTTGGAACGATTCTTAAATTTTACAGATATGTGAGAAAATCAGGCTTCTTTGTTGAACTTGGCAAATTTATTCTTCTTTATTCATTGGTTATTTTTCTGAGTGGCATGCCTCTGTCACTAAGCAAATCAGTAAAAATCACTAATAACACTAACAAACAATCATTAATAACCCTAATATCCATTTACACTAACTCGTTCGAATGTCATGCGGAGATTCGATCCCCAGTTTGAGACCAGGGAAAAAACAAACTCTTTAACCATGAACAAGCCTTTTAACTAAGGTTCAAACTCAGGAGTACATAATTAATATATACTAATTTTAATATAATCTTTTATGATGGTATTCTTTTTAAAGTATATGGGCAATTTGTTAAACTTTTATAATTTATATAAAATAAAAAATATATAGTATAAACTAAATGATCCAAACATGTTGAACTCATATGCTAAAGTTTTTTTTGTGGTGAATTAAAGTTTAGTTGTATAAGTGTATACGAGTTAAATGGTATCTAAACTGTTTAGATGTTAATAACGTTAATACGAAGGCTCACATTATTAATCGAGTACGGTATCATGGATATTTATTTAGTTGATATGAAATATTATAAATTCCAGTTGCTAAAATGTCTTCTCTCCATGTGGTGCTTAATTGTGGTTACACAGACCCTAAGCAACACCACTGTCACTCACAAACGGTCCCTTATGTTAAGGGCGTTGTACACGTGGACGCTGACATGTCAATTACGTGGGGCCATCAGTCCTTTACATTTATGTTGACTTTCGTTACATGTAAAAACAAAACTGAAAACTCTATTAAAGTGTAAATTCAACAAAATTAATTTAAAAACTATGATTAGAATATATTATCTCCAGTAATTAATAAACCGTGGTTGCCACGAGCCTTATTTCTGTTTTAATCTGATCTGGCCTCGTGTCAGCAATAATCATTAATTAATTACTAGTTAATATAATAATTAGAAATGTGAAGACGGTGATGGAGGCATGTGTGTGTATGTATTCAATCTATGAAACACAAACCCATTTGCTGTAACAAACAACACGAGCCAAGCCAAGCCAAACCTTGGTTTTTGTTTTATTAATCTGGAATTAAGATCTCCACTTACTGTTTTGTGATCAGATTAGAGTAAGACAAAATGTACATGTGGTCCTAATTGTCGAACCGACGTGACGACATCATCGTATACACACATTTAATTAAGTTATGTTATTAGTATATTATTATGAAAGTTTTGTTTTCAAAGTCTGAACTTTTAATTTTAATTTTTTACAAATATTTGAAGGACAATTATACTATGATGAAATCATTTGACAAGAAAAATCAAGAGCCATTCAAATTGATGCCCTGCTCGATCTTAAGCTTTTATAAATGATAAGTGATTGGAATAAATTATATATAATTAATATGAATTTCAAATTCCGGAGAAAAATAAAAACATATTAATTATTTTATGCTGAATAAATGATAAACTAAACAGCACGTGGGTAGGATGGCAATGCATCAAATATGGAGCGGGTATAATAATATATGTACTCGTACTCTCCATATCTGTTCTTTTAAGCGGGTATCCATATCCTTTTTATTATCAGCTCATTTATTGGATACCCGATCTGTTAAATACACGGCATATATAGATAATTTTTCATATATGTTTTCGTACCCGAAAGTAAATAATTAAATAATTAAATCAAAATTAAAATAACTACAAAACATGATAAAATCTTTCATAAAAGTTACAAAACACGTTAAATTTTTCAACCAAATTACCAAAATGATAAAGTTCACAATTCACACTCCTAAATATAATAAAATTCATAATTCAACAAATTTATCAAACATGCTACATAAATCAAATCTCAATAGTTAGAGTTTTTTTACATTTTAGTAAAATATTAAAAAAATAATTAAATGTATCGGATACGGGTCGAGTATGATATAGGCATATTCGTACCCAATTCATATCTGATAAAATACCTGCAAAAATATTTGTATCCATATATACATAAGCGTTTACTTCCAGGTATATTCGCTCCGACCGAATCGTATTGGACACATTAAATATCGGTTGGATTTAAATTTTTTCAATACAAATTTTACTAAAATTAAAAAAAATGAATTAGTTTTCCCTCAAAACCATCTACTGTCGTCAATATGTGATACTTAGGAGGGAACGGTATGAGCGAGTGAGATGACATCACGGTCATCTCATCCAGCGGTCCAGATCCAAAGCCCGGTCAGGTGACGTCAGGAGCAATCTAGACTTGGCTGAACGGGCACTCACTCTCGTACTCCGCATGCGTAGGAAATCACAACTTGACACCCAATCAAAGAAAAACACGTCAGACTTTCCGACGGCGACGGGGTGTGTCGTCAGAAATTGTCAGGAGTGGCCGAATCAGATCCGGAGTGGGTCCCACTCCGGCGTCGAGGCTTCTTTGCTTCGCAGTTTCGCTGTGGGCACCAAAGTCAACACTTATTCTCTTGCTGCCAATCACTAGGGTCCACGCGTTTTGTCCAATATTATTATTTACTGTATTTTGTTTGGATCTGATTCCGTATTTTGGGTTCAATATTTATAATATATTATAATAAATAAAATAAAATAAAATATGTTTATGTGTTGATTACCGGCAACACGAATTAGAATATTCAATTTTTTTAATGATGTTAATAATAAGTTTGTGGTTTAAATTGTTGCCACCGTTTGAGATGAATATAATTAAGTTGTTGAGCATAGATTTTGTTCCAATTGTGGGTTTTGAATTTTGGGTTCAAATTTAAGTTGTTGGTGGTGACTTGTTTGGGTCAAAACCTTTTGAATGAGGCTTCCATATGGATAGCTCAATTGCTTGATATGGATAGCTCAATTGCTTCATCTAAAATTTATTGCTTATTTATGATTATTTATTGACTAATTACATTTGTTTAATTGCGGCCGACATGATTTGTAAAAGTTTCTAACTTGTTCTATCAGTTTTTGATTAATCTTTTGACTAGTCTCTGATTTATTTTTTGATTAATTACCGAATAATTTCCTATTAGACCCCTACAAACCATTTTTTAGAACGACTCACGCCTGACAATTGTTACACAGCACTAATGATAATACATTCAGATGCTCGAACATATACAATGTTAGTGAAGATATTACGTAGTTGGTGACGTGGGATAATTTAAATGAATGGGTAAGAGATTCGATTCGATAAGAAAGTTAATTGCACAATATCTTTTCTAAAGAATTGGTCATAATAATTAATAGTTCAAAAAGTTGGTCAAGATTTTGATGATTATATATTGAAATAAAAGTGGCTCAAAATTATTGAGTTTAGTAATCAATTCTACTTGCTAAGATTTTACACTCTTAACTCACCGAAGGATCACCATTAAAAACTCACAAAGGTTTGAATAATTAGACAATCCGAAAACAGATAGTTTCATTTCTTTTACTTTTATGAATCTGTTATAAAACTAGTGTTATATATAGGTGAGGTTAATTAAAAGTTAGTTAGTGATTAGTGAAACATTAAACACAAGCTTCCAATAGCTAACCTCCAAGTGGTTATGGGGGTTGGAACATAAACTGTTTTTGGGCATTAGTATAGAACAAAAGAAGCCAAAAGAGAATCACATCAACACTTGACTCTTTATCACATTTGTGATGTTCTCATGATGTCTATGCATTCTGCTCCAACTTCAGTACTTTCCTATCTTGTTCTATGTTATTCTCAACCCATATGTGTTCCAATCTCACCACACTCCATTTAATTCAATATTCAAAACTCAAGTTTTGATAATTACTTAGGATAATTTTATAATGTTGGTTTAGAAATTAATGATAAATTACATCGAAATGTTTGATGTAATGCAGTGCACAAGTGAATCATATTATTATATGCATGGAGATGTATTTCAGTGAAAACCAAAAGATGTGTAAGAATCGTGAGAATCAATGTGGGGGTGTCATGTGGTAGGGGGATGAGTTTCATTCTATAACCTAAAGGAGAAAGTGTCACCCGTCGGGAGAGTGGTGTAATGCGGGATTGAAAGAAATTTTTTTCCCGGGTCTGCCACGTAGCGCGCATGTCATCGCAGAGCCACATCATCACGTGCGCTCCTGTAAGTTCGCACGGAGGCTTCCGACTCACACTAAATCACACCTCTCTCTCTCTCTCTCTCTCTCTATATGTATATATATATATATAAGGGCACACTCTGCTACAAATTTATATAAAATGTCCAAACGTTCAAAACATGCAGAATCATCAGATTTGAGACGCGCGTTGCCTCAGCATACGACACGTGGCGTGGTCCATCATAGTTTACATCATTACACTACATGTTCTACAGTTTGGACGTTTGAACATTTTTTTAGGCAAAAAATTTAACAAACTCGAACTATAACAAAATAAGTTACAAATTTATTTCTTTGCATAGTGTTTTGACTATTAAAGAATTTAACAACTTTTACCATTTTTCAAATGCTGAGTAAAATACGTAAATGACCCGTGTGCTATGTTCATTGACTTTGCCCTCTAGTCCAAATTAGTCAAAAATACTTAGTTACTACAGATTTGACCTTTATGTACATTTTGTATTTTAGTATTATTATGATTTTTTGTGCATTATTAATGAAAATGTACTGTAAAATTGAATGAGTTGTTCAAATTAAGTTATTTTGTATTGAACTGAATTTGAACAATTGAGCTTTCTAAATTCGTTCGATCAAATAATATTTCTCAACTAATTTTTATATAAATCAATTCCATTATAAAAGAATTATTTTGAGTAATAGAGTGTTTAAATTCCAAATGCATGTTTTTATAAATTCCGCGTTCCAATAATATTCCATGGCATTAATGCCCATAGAAACTCATTTTCTTTTCCCGAAAATAGCATCTTCTTTTGGACTTTTTGGCCGTTACAGTTACAAATCCGTAGATGTGGTCTTTTCTTGCTCTTTCCTTTTCCCTTTTTCGTTACTATATTTATATTTGCTTTGAATTTTTCAATCAATTAATATTCCTAGAATCTTATCTCCCACTACATATTTACTCTAGTGATTTTTTGCATGCTATCTACCAAAAACACATTTATTATACATTAATAAAAATAATGACTAGTTCAAATAAAATTAATTAATTCATTTCTTTTGCTCGTCGTTCTTGTAATTTCATAACTCATGAATTAACTATGTTTAATTTAACGAACATTAGCTAGGATCACGGTGTGGGGTCTGTCCCACCATCTGCTGTTTCGGCTGTCCGATATAATGTCGAGTTAGTTTGCTTAATAATTTAATAATATGTCGTGTTTTCCCTTCTAAAAAAGTAATTGTATTACATGATTATTTGGACAAATCTTATTTAAGTTAATTTTCAAGCGGTAATTCATCCCCACTCATAAATACTGCTGGACATCGAATATGGACTCATGTAAGAGGAAAACGCTTTAAACCATCTGAAAATATATAATTATTAATTATTGTTTGAAACTATGATATTATAATATATAAATTAGTGTAGATGAATAAAATTCAACCAAACTATATCATACAAATCTAATCATGTAACTTAAACTGAGAAAATTAGGTCAGACTATTAATCAAACCCCAATTAATCATTGGATATGTACAACATTTAAAAAAACAAATAGAAAATGAGGTTAAGGCATGCCTCAGCAACTGCCCAAGAATGTGTTGCTTGCCCATATGAATGGTCATTATCTATGTCATTAGGATGAGTAGAGTTTTGTGTTTTCAGTTTTAGCTTGTAGTTTTTCCTTAAAGTATGAGAAAATTTATTTTGAATTCCATCCTAAATTGACTTTATTAGGGTACATTTTTAATTTAAACACATCGAGTAATATAGTAACTTGACTTGACCAAGTGTTTCTAATTCTTCTCAATAAAATTCTTAATCCAACAAATAAACAACCTGAAATAAAGTTAAATATCAAATTTCATTGCATTTTACATCATTTGTCATCTCATGCTTTTAGTGATTTATATATCCTAATAAAACTCAAAACAAAGACTTTTTGGATATTGATTACCGATTATTTTAATGCCATAACCAAATAGAATATACAAGGGAATCAAAATATTAATACATTATTTATGAGAAATATAGACCTCAATTAGTTATTCACATGTCATCTTATTTATTAACTTTTGTGATAAGGATAAGCATGCTTATTTTAATGTGAAGAGGAGCTACAAACATGGGTCCCCACACCAACACAGAAGCCTCCTCTTTTAATTACCGTTTTATTTTCATAATCAAAATAAATAAAATATTTATTATTATATTCTCTTTCAAACAGGTAGATATAGCTAAGAAAAGAGGACAAATATTATAATATTGAGAGAAGAAAAAATAGTGAGGCTTGTTGTAGAATACATCAGAGCAGTGCCTTGCAGCCCACGTATCTATCTCCATCTTCTCCTTCTTGTTTCTTTCTCCTCCATTTGTCATTGTTCAGAAATTGAGCTCCAACTTCCTCTATTTAAGCTCTCCTTTTCCCCTTTCTTCTACTTTTCTTAACGGCCTTGGCCTCGAATTCTCTATTTATTTATTTTTTCAGCAATAACAACGATCGCGACACTCGAATCCTCTCCTTGTGATCTATAGTGCTTATTTGTTATAGAGCTCGAACTGTGGTTTGTTTTTGTTCATGTCGATGGTGATGGAAGAAGCGACGGTGGTGAACACAGGCGGTGGCCGCGAGGAGGAGCTGATGGAGCTGCCACCGGGATTCCGGTTCCACCCGACTGACGAGGAGATCGTCAGTGACTACCTCATGAGGAAGGTCATGAACACCTCGTTCTCGGCCATCGCTGTAGGGGAAGTCGATCTGAACAAGTGCGAGCCCTGGGATCTGCCACGTACGTTTCATTTCGTGCTTGTCTGATAAGCATGAGATCGCTGGTTTCAGTTTTGTTATGTCAGCTATCTGATTGATTGTCTTTTTGTCTGTTTGTTTGCCAGAGAGGGCGAAGATGGGGGAGAAGGAGTGGTACTTCTTCTGCCAGAGGGACAGGAAATACCCGACGGGGATGAGGACTAACAGGGCGACAGAGTCCGGGTACTGGAAGGCAACCGGGAAGGACAAGGAGATCTACAAGGGGAAAGGGAACCTTGTCGGGATGAAGAAGACCCTCGTGTTCTACAAGGGGAGAGCCCCCAAAGGGGAGAAGTCGAACTGGGTCATGCACGAGTTCAGGCTCGAGGGCAAGTTCTCCTACTACAACCTCCCCAAGGCCGTCAAGGTACTAGTTAAATACTATTCCAAAGCAAATTCTTCCAGTTTTCTGATCTTGTCACCACTTGATAAATATCTCGTGACCTGATTGCAGGATGAGTGGGTGGTGAGTAGGGTTTTCCACAAGAGCGGCGGGATCAAGAAATTCCCAATTCCGGGGACGGCGGCGAGGGTGGGATCGTACGGCGACGACATGCTGGACTGCTCCAACTACCTCCCTCCCCTCATGGACCCTCCCTACGGGTCCGGATCCGGACCCGTCTCCCAATCCATGTTCATGCAACCCGGCCACGCCACCAGCTACCACCAGATCCCTCTCTCCACCATAAACCCGCTCCTCTCCTTCCCCTCCGGCGCCGGCCAGCCGTACGCGCACCAAGGTCCGATGATGACGTCATGTCACGCCCCGAATACTAATTACTATCCCGCTGCCCGGTACGGAGACCGGGCGATCCTGAGGGCTCTGGCCGGAGAGCAGCTGTCGAGCCTCTCGCAGGACACCGGAATCAGCACCGACGTCAACAACAACAACGGCGCCGAGATCTCGTCGGTGGGGTCGAGGCATCATCATGATGACGTAGAAATTACAGACCTTGATGGCTTTTGGGACTACTGACATATATAGAAGCATAAGTAAGGACTTATTTGACTTATTTGGTTTATAATTTGCAAGAAAATTTGTTGATTAGTTTCACAAAGTTAATCTCTCCGAGAAACATGTATAGATTCATGTGTTTGTTTGTTTGTATTTTACTGTAGCTTAGATCATTTTATTTTATAGGATTGATTGGTGCATTTATTTGTGTATTTTTTTTCATCAGCAATTGAGTGCGTCGAGTGTTTATTATTTTCTTGATATACCTCGATCTTGCATTTAGGATCTGGGTTGATTTTTGATTCCGTCTTTAGCTGTGAAGCACTGAGCGAAGAATATATATTTGATTTTCTTGCTCGTGATTGAGCTGTAACTTTAATGTGTTATGTGGGAAACAAGGAAAAAACAAGAAACAAGATCTATTTTGTGTAGTGTGAATTATGAAATGTCCTGGGAATTCTGGGAATGGTGAAGAAAGAGATTATTCTGATAAATCTTTGTGTCTAAGCAATCAAATGACAGATAGATACACATACAAGGATGAGGTCATCCATTATTGTTTGTCAATTTTGGCTAAATATTAATTCAATTTAATCTGAACCTCTAATTTTAATTACTGTCATATCATTTCTTTTTTATTTTTCTTAATTTATTTGTATTAGATAAGTTTTTCAGCTGATTTATTAAATTTTTATCTTGTACATATGAAACTGAGTGTATTTATATAAATGTGTAATCTGATAAATGTATCGATCATTTGTTTTGTTTATATTTATATTTATGAAAATAGATTATATGAAGAAATGAGATGCATATGATTCGATCACATGAATGATAATTCTATGGACCCGGAATCTATGGAGAAGATGGGTATGGTTGCAGCTGGGGACAAGAATAGGATCAACATCAAATAATTAATTGGTGACAGAAGAGAACAACGTACACTTAACCTTAAACTCATGTGCCTTACTGAGAAATAATTAATTCCCCCAAGTTAAATGGCATTAATAGTAAACAAAACAAAACAAAAACACTTATTATTTGATGTCAGTGACATATACTTTATTAGACTGTTAAATTGGGTAATGTGTTCGAAGAACTTGATCGCATTGCGTCTGTGACAAAAACATGCCATCCTTAACTATTGTTAATTAGTATTCGAATTAATGAAAGAAATCAAAAGGAGAAGAGTGAGGATGAAGGAGGATGAATAGGTGAAAGCATCAAACAAATCACGAGTCTATGTCATGTTAGTAGATCGACTTAAAATTTAATCAGGTAAATTAGATCCACTTTAAACATATAGAAAATAATAATATACAGTTTAACAATATTTTGATACTTTCTCTCTAATGCATATGTTTGTTAGAGTACCACATTTTAAAGACGGGAATATGTTCACCAGCTTATATAAAAGTCTGGACATTCACCTATCAACTTGAATTTTTAGATGAGTTGATTTTTCGACATGATATCAGTTACTGGTTTTGTTTTGGATGTGATCTCTATATGCCACATGAATCGGAGTGATCCATGATATCCCTACACCCAGCTCATCTACGACTTGCACGTAAGTGGGAATATTAGAATATCACTCGTGGAAGATCTGAATCACTCACTTAAATAAACAATATTCTAAAATTGCAGTGTTAATAATTTAAGCACTCAACCAATTAATAAATGAAGTTTTTTTTGAAGAGTATAAATGAAGTTTTTGATTAGTATATATTTAAATTCTGATAATTAATTGATTTATTATCATATCTTTTAAATTATATAATATTTAATTTTAACATATTAAGCCATTTAATTTAATAAGTTTCTATATAAAAATACATTCGAATTTAAAATTTTAAAATTATTTTATTTATTATATCTATATTTATAATAAATAAAAATATATATTCTAATTTTATAATTATTTAAATATTGAAGAAAAACAAATTTGTAATAATCTTGAGGATTTTGTTATCATAAATTTAAATAACAAGTTTAGTCCTTTTTGTATAAGTTTGATATTTGAATTAAGTGTGATGGTCTCTAAGTGTTCTCACCTGCCTCACAACGTGGGCACTTAAATCAAGTACTTGGGTGGATCGAGGTGTGTTGGTTGATCACAATCTTAATTTAAAATTTTCAGATAATAAGTTACTTTCCATTGAAAGCTAAGGTTCATTGCATTGTCGTTGGGCTTTCAGAATTGCTGGGAAGATAAACACCCACATATATATTCTTTTATTTACTTTTGTATTATTTGTGGGTTTGTTTCTTTTAAAGCACAACTTTTGGTTTCACCCGGAAGCAATGAAATTAGAAACTAGAAAGTATTTTAGGTTAAGCAATATTCGAATACCCTTTAAGTGATGAGAAATTCATGTAAAACACAAATTGCAACTATTTTACACACATGTGTAACTGTAATCTGTGAATTGTTTGCCGAGATAAATCTAATCACCTTTAAGGGGCTTTTGAAAAGAATTTACGAGGTCTCTTCATCCATCAAAAGTGGTGGTCGTGAGTATTTGTGTGGTTATGTTAGAGCGCAAGAATCCATTGGTCCGAGTTAATTATCGAATTAAATTGCAAAGTGGTGGTCTCCAGACTCTTAAACCATCGTTTTGCAGGGAGATAAATTGGGAGGTATCAATTTTTATCGTAACCACCTTGTTCGGAGGCTTGGTTTGTCTATATCATTTTGTTTTTCCCGAAACGATAGCAGTAGGATAGCTCATGAGTTTGCTAGATTTGTACTTTGTAATCCAGACTAGAAGATGGGGATCTATCACGTCATCTCTTATTTCTGTAATTATTGATCGCAAGCTTTGCGTCTAATATTAAGCTGGGTTCTTCATTATATATATATATATATATATATATATATATATATATTATTTTTT
>JAYMTP010005921.1:0-12706 GCA_036897365.1 Geranium brycei | reverse complement strand
ATGGGCTGGTTTGTGATCCCAAAACCCTAGCCAAACTCTATATATAGAGGGCCTTAGGTGTTGATTTTTTAATTAATTGAAAAACCATACCGAAACGCTGCCGAATTTTCCACTTGAGCTCTCTTTCGTTCTAGTAGGCGATTAGGGTTTAGATCCGAGATCTTGTGTGTTCGTGTGGATACCAAAAGAGGGGAGACAAAATCGGTGTTCCTAAAACGGTGATTCGATTTAGAAAAAGGTAAACTTCTAATTCTCGGGTTTTTAATTGCTTTAATCGTAAATCTATCGCATAGGTGCGATCCTGGGCGAGTTCGGGGTTTTGATTTATGATTTTCTGTTGTGCATGTATGTTTTAGACCCTCCGAACCCCAACACATGGATCATACTACTGTTTAAAAGACCCACTTTATTAATTGTGTTTTGACTCATTCCAATATATGAAAAGTGTTTGTTTCTTGTGTAAAGTGAGGGGTTTATGTGAAACACGTTCCTATAATTTAAAATATGAGATCTTTCGAATGATATACGAACAATAAGTCAGTGAGAAATTGAACCTCAAAAATGGTAACTTGAAATTATGTTGTTGAGAACGTAAGTCGTGCGAAAAATTTAATTAGGGCCGAAGCCCGCTACATTTTCTTAGCCCCAAAATATTTCTCTACAAATTTTTCAATATTTGTAAATTGAAAATAATATAATTGGAAAACAAAAATTTTCAAAATTAGTAAATTTGAGAATAGATATTTTTTCCAAATAATGAAATAGAAAATAATTATGCCATTAATTGAGAAATTCTCTTACTTGAAAATTTACTTATTCCTAAGAAAAGAAAATTGATTCCTTTTAGGTTTCGGATTCCTTTTGCTATACATATTCGAACCCTATGCTAGAGCTATACACATCAAAATACACACCCATAAACGCACACAAGAAACCATCGTTGACATTGTCTCTCTAGTTCGTTTCTTCTCGATTACTCTCTGCAACCCGGTTGTAGTTCGATCTCGTTCGTCGTTGTATCTTGAGAGCGATTTGCCCATATAGGACAATAATCGTCTTAAGAAGAGCGGACTATCGTGCTCGACAAAATTCTCTTCCGAATAGTTCTACCGCCCGATACCGAAGTTCTACCATCCGATATCGAATATCATGTCAGTAATATTTATCGTATTTATGTTGAGATATCAAATAAATAAATAAATTATTCAATCTGTTTGTCTTGCTCAACTTATTTTAATTATTGCATGCATGAATGAATGATTCAATTGCTTTATTTGTGTTTATGGACTAACCCCACACCTAACAGCACTAGTCAAACTAGAGTCGACATAGAGTGACCGAATGTAGCTTTATTGATATAGTAGAAGATATAGGTGCTCTAATTAAAGCACTATAGATAGACCTCCTCCTCCTTCATTTTCTTTGGCCGCGTGGAGTCACTAACATGGATGGGGGACGGTGGGTGCTTGATATAGATAAGAATAAGACTATGATGTGGCCTAACTATTATGAATAAGCTAATTAAAACAGTAAAGTTGTATATATATATAAAAGTTGATGTGTGAAAAGGGAAATAGCCCAAGAACACATTACAATGAATAAACTAAAACTTGTTATGCTCCTTTCTCTCTTCACGTTCATTGTCTCCTCCACTAGAGTCCAATCCCAATCCGTGTCCGAACAAGTTGAGGCTATTCTCAAGTGGAAGGACAGTTTAGTCTTTGTCCCATCTCAAAACCCAGTTCATGGTCCACCTCAAACCAACCAAACCTCTGCCTCAACTGGACTTCCATTTCCTGCGACCCTGCGACCGGTCGTGTGTCCCGTATTGACCTGTCTTTCGCCAACATTTCAGGCACACTTGCCCAACTCAACTTCACTGCGTTTTCTTCTAGCCTCACCAGCTTGAGCCTCAGTAGAAACAGTCTCCATGGCCCCATACCAGCCTCCATTGGTGACCTCTCCGAGCTCGCTTTCTTGGACTTGAGCCACAACAGTCTAACCGGCTCCATCCCCGACAACCTCGGCAATCTACCAAAGGTAATGATAGAAATAAGGAAAATTGTTGATATTGAATTATGATAAAAAGATCTCTATCCATAGAGAATGTAATGATCCTGATCAGGGATGATCACGGTCCGGGGCAGGGGAATTTGCGATCACCATTGAGAGCAGTGTTCTAAAATTTTTTGACTTAATTTCCGATTAATTTTATGTTAATCCTCTATTAATCTTCAAATTTGATTTATTTTTATTAATCATCTACTTTTCTTTGAAGGCCATCTCCACCGAACTAGCACCTGACCTTTATCTAGTATACTGTTGAAAGTGCATTATAGCGGTCGGTTTTCTAACCTCTCTGCCCCATGGACCGCTCCATGATTCTTCGGTTCTTGCTTCATGAGCTCGTGCCTCTCACCGTTATCCACGGTTTATGTCGCGTGGTCCACGGTCCGAGCGAATTTGCGGTCAAATTTTGAGTGTTACCCGCATTTTAGCATGAAAATATGCGCTTTACTCACAATTTTCACACTTCTGCACCTCAACATCTTGATTCTTACTTCATGAACCCATGATTATGTTGGACCAGAGATTGATTAGATGACCAACACAAACTACACAATTGGGAGAACACAAATAAAAATGCTTCTCTTAATTCTAATGGTGTTAATTTTGAGAAACATGGCCGGTCTAGAGAAAACACTAACGGTGTACTTAATGCACAACTCTAATCAAACAATTGACTTTATCAACCCTACTTTTCTCTCTCAAAAAACCTCCATTCGTCTTCCTCGTTGGGTCGTTGGAGGACGGCCTTTCTAGCCAGGCTCTCTCTGGCGACAATCATTATCTATTTTCTTCGCCGATTTTGTGGAGGGAGAGTGAGAGTAGTGAGAGTTTGAGAGTAGAGGTGGGTAGTCAGCTCTTTCGCAACTTTAGCGGACGATGGTGGTCAGAGTTGCAGACAGAGATGGCTCGAGGTGGAGGGCGTCGACCTGGGTTGACTGGACAGAAGAGAGGTTGTGGTCGATCTCGGCCTTGACTGTCGATAACCTCGAAAACCCACAGATTCAAATATGCCTCTTTCAGATTTGAATCTCTTCGATTTCTTTTCGAGAGACTCTTCTCCATGACAGTGGCGAATCTGTCGTTAATGTGTGAGCGTGGATTTTCGGCGTTGATTCGAAGGGGAAGGTTTGATTTCTGCACAACTCGAGCACCGACGTCCTCCCCTCTTCGGTGACCTTTTCCCATAGATTTGTGGAGAGTCGCTTTGTTTGGCTGGGGCGATGGTGGACTAATTACCGAGAAAGGAGGCGGAACTGCTGTGGTGGTCGACTGCAGAGGATGCGGCGGTGGATGAAGCTCGCGACAGTTTTGCCGAAGACGAGGTGGAGACGTGAGCATTTCCCGGCGTAGATTTGGTGGTCGGAGCTCCTGGTGTTGACCGAAACTTCTTCACGGGCTTTTCTGGTGCTGGTCGGTGTTCCCGATGTTGGCCAAAGCTTCGCCGATTTCTAGATACTAATTGTGTTGCGTCGTTGAGATGCAGCACCGTCCGATCTGTATGTTTTGTGGTAGATTGGATTGAACCAGGAAATCACCAATTAGAATCGGTTCAATTGCGGTTGTTCCAATTAAACTGGTTCCCTCTTTTCTGTAGGTTTTTTTTAACCTCTTGATTCTCATTATATTCTTTTTTTGCCCTCTTAAACATTGCTTGTGATTTACTTTCTGTCAATTTAAATTTATTGTCGATAAAACAATTTCCGGCCTTTATATAGTCATTTACATACCAAACTAACCATTAATAATATAACTAAACATTAGAAACCACTTTCCCATGTCCTCTCTTAGTTTAACCTATTCCAAAGAAACCTATTATGACTTTGTAATATTCAACAAATTTATCTAATTATGTCACATAAAACATTACTTATTTTCAACCTAAAATATACTAATTAAAATATAACAAGATTAAACTGATAGATTATTTCCCCACGGTTTGCGGTCTAGTGAGCTTATGTTAGTGTTGTTGGGGAGATCTGAGTGTTACCTAACCTATAAGGTGTATAATTTTATGTGTATATAAACTCTTCTTATACGACAAGTCTTATCACGTCGAATTGTTCACATAAACCCAAACATTTAACTTATTCAACTCAATCGCACGAATGCCCTTTTCATCCTAACGGGGCTCACCGTGAGAGTAGTCGATCATGTTAACAAGTCTTAGAAGTCATAGGAGTACCCAACCTACTTTACCTGGAGAGTCTACCGAACCAGTATATGATATTACTATTGGGAAGATATGAACCTTACTTAAAAGGATCACATATGAAAGCTCATATACAAATTATACACCACATTCGACCCAAATGACTAGCTTATCAAGTTCAGACTCTTATGTATATATAAATCTTCATTATTCTTAATAATTTTTCGATGTGAAACTTCAAACTCAAATGTGTACTTATCAATTATAACAGGTACAATTCTTGGACCTCGGGCACAACAACCTCAGTGGTCATCTGCCACAATCCATGTTCACCAATTTGGACAACCTTAAATACCTCAACCTCAGTACAAACTCACTTCAAGGTCCACTCGTAATCAACATTTCAAAACAATCAAAACTGAGGGAGCTTGCTTTAGCAAACAACTCACTCACTGGCCCAATCCCCGACAACTTTACCTTCTTGCCCGATCTTGAACTTCTTGACCTGTCCAATAACTCATTCCAAGGAAAATTTCCTCTGTCCATCACCCAACTCAAGAATCTGGAGTACCTCAACCTCGCGAAAAACAAAATGAATTCAACAGTTCCTCCTGAGATTGGACTATTGGCAAAGCTCAAGTTCTTGTATTTATACGAAAACAAGTTCTCCGGTCACATGCCCGGGGAGATCGGAAACTTGAGAGACTTGCACGATCTTGACTTGGGAGATAACCAACTGTCCGGACCAATTCCTAGTACAATTTGGGAACTCCGAGGTCTTCGATTCTTGAGTCTTTACAAAAACCAATTTAGCGGCACGTTTGCACCACATGTCGGGAACTTGACATCGTTGGATTTCCTAGATTTTGGCACAAACCATCTGTCCGGACAGTTACCGGAAACCATCTCCCGCTTAACTAACTTAACCGTCTTTGTTGTCTCCGACAACAACTTCTCTGGAACTGTCCCGAGAGACTTTGGGGGGAACATCCCTTTCTTGGTTGCCGTCAGCTTCACGAGAAACAATTTCTCCGGAGACCTCCCGCCGGAGTTGTGCAGTGGCGTCGATCTTCGATATTTCTCGGTCAACACAAACTCCTTCACCGGATCGTTGCCTGATTGCTTGAGGAACTGCTCGGGACTTGTTCGAGTCACGCTTAAAGACAACCTATTTACGGGTGACATTACCAATGCTTTTGGAGTTCATCCAAATCTTGTCATTGCGAATCTCAAGGACAATCGTTTTACGGGTAAGATTTCGCCGGTTTGGGGAGAATGCAAGAGTCTTAAAGAACTCGACATGTCTGGAAACAGAATTTCAGGTGAAATACTTGTTGAGTTAGGGAATATGGAGAGTTTGGGGAAACTCTCCCTAAACTCGAACCAGCTCACAAGGGAAATCCCTGCCCGACTCGAGAATTTACCCCTTATTCACCTTCATTTAAGTAAGAACTGTTTCACGGGGCAAATCCCTCGAAGCATAGGCAATCTAAGTGTACTCGAATCGCTCGACTTGTCTAGCAACGAGTTAACGGGAAGCATTCCCTTGGGGATGCTTTCGCTGTCGCGCCTGACGAGCCTGAGCTTGAGCCGCAACGCCTTATCAGGGGAAATACCTATGGAGATAGGGAAGTTGACCTCGTTGAAGTACTTGCTCGATCTCAGCTCAAATTCTTTCTCAGGCAACATCCCCTCGGACCTGGCAAGGCTAACCCTGTTGGAGAATTTGAACCTCTCGCGCAATGCTCTCTCGGGGAGGATCCCCTCGTCTTTCTCCCTCATGGTTAGTCTAACTTCGATCAATTTCTCTTACAACGAGCTGACAGGCGCGATCCCAATCGCCCCCGCCTTCCAAATTGCCTCTCCCGAGGCTTTTGTTGGAAACCCTGGCTTGTGTGGGAATGCGCGAGGGTTGAGTCGTTGTATCGTTACAAACTCTGTCAATAACAACAAAAAAAACATGATCATATGGGTAACAATTTCCGTTTTCGGGTTCTTGATCGTTCTTGCGGCAACTTCAATATTTTTCAAGAAGAGCGTCAATCAGGTTTCGAGCAACGAAGAGAGCGGGAGCGAAGAGTACTGTCAATTCGACTCGTTTGCATGGGGAATTACCAATGACAAGAAACCCCGATTCGAGGACATTGTGAAGGCAACGAACGAGTTTGATGAGGAGCACTGCATTGGGAAAGGCGGGTTCGGAAAGGTTTACAAAGCAGAGGTACCATCAGGAAAGACTTATGCTGTTAAGAGACTTGAAATATCAAACTCTACGTTGGGTGCGAGAATCCGCGAAAGCTTCGAGAGTGAGATTGAGGTTCTGAGAGAAGTGCAGCACAAGAACATCATCAAGTTTCAAGGATCTTGCGTGACGAGGAGGTTCTTGCACTTGGTTTACAAGTTTGTGAAGAGAGGGAGCTTGAGGGAAGTGTTGTATGGTGATAAAGGTGTGGGTTGGGCTACAAGGATCAAGATTGTTCAAGGATTGGCTCATGCTTTATCTTACTTGCACCATGATTGCTCTCCCCCTATTGCACATTGTGATGTGTCCTTGAACAATATTTTGCTGGACTCTGATTTCAACCCTAGGTTGTCTGACTTTGGCTCATCAACAAGGTTGTTGAAACATTCAACCAATTGTGCCACCATTGCTGGGTCTTATGGCTACATGGCTCCAGGTACAATCATTTTAAAGCTGTTGTCTTTCATATAAACTTATATAAATTTTTTGAAAGAACATGTCACATATAAAGACAGCCAACAAAATAGACTAATAACATTGACATTTTAATTGTGTAGACCAACCTGATAAGTATGACATATTTTACATGATAACAAAGCAGGTCGATTTGAAATTATGTTAGTAAGTCTCGCCTTCCATGACACTAATCTCTTGTAAGCCCAATGGTATAACAGATCACTGAGGGAGAGAAAACCTACGTGCTGAAGACACGTCCTACTATATATAAAAACCCACATAGGCAACAGCGTGATCAATTTTTGTTATAACGTATTTTTTTCTTGATAATTTATGTACAGAGTTGGCATTGAGTGTCCAAGTTACAGAGAAATGTGATGTTTATAGCTTTGGAGTGGTGGCATTGGAGGTGATGATGGGGAAGCACCCGGATGACCTAATATTGTCATCAGCAGCAACAACAAAGAACGGTGTTGATATAAGAATGCTTGTGAATGTTTCTTTACTTGATCGGAGGCTATCGCCTCCGACCACCTTCCTGGCGGAAGATGTGATGCTGGTAATGAATACAGCTTTGGCATGCATCAATAGTTGTCCTGAAGAAAGGCCTACCATGAAGCATGTGGCTCAAGAACTCTCAGCTCGGACCTTGCAGTTTGTGTCATGTCACAAGTAATTGTGGAGATTGTCACATGTACATACAGATATTTGTATCACATGTTGAGATCCTAACAAATAAGTAAGAAATCAGATAGCCTATTACCATGTTCATGCAATTACATATATTGAATATTTGTTTGTCTAATTAAACACGTTAATGTTCTATAAATAATGTGTATTTTGCCATTCCACAAAATCATAAAAAACATTCCAATATTACTTTATGATATATCCGATGAGTGCTGAGATCGCATCCGAGTATACATTCAAAATATATTTACTCACATTTTAAATATTTTTGCCTTCGATATTGTATATTTTTCCAGACTATGTTGTGGACTGGTCTCTACGACTTCATTCCTTCCGTCTTCCCTTGTTCCTGAGTTCCGTCCTACGAATTTCTAGATTATGTTGTCCGAGTGGGCGCATATCAGGGGGCAACCGTGTAAACCTCGAAGGCATCTGGCATACGGTCTCCACCACAATCTAATCGGACAAATTGCTTTAAAGTTATAGTGACTACCATATCACAATGCTAGGGCTGTTCACTAGCCAAGAATCGACCTGAACCGATCGAAACGGAGCCGGTTGAAATTCAAGGACAAAGATAAAATTCAAAATCATGTCTATCCAAACTCAATTCGGTATACTAAACCCACTTAAGTTTGAGGGGCTGTTAGAGTAACAGTAATAGTTTACTTCAATTCCTATCATTCAAGTTTTGAGTACATTTCCTATTCTAGTTTAGTCTTATTACCTAATTATCGTTAGGATTGCTAATCCACCGAGCCTGGATTGTTGGGTTCTAAAAGCGATTTGAAACCATCACGTGAAAATACCCAAACTGTTGATACATGTTCGAAAGTGGATGATACTAAAATAAGGAGAGACGTAACAATACCTATAACTTCAAGAGAATAGACATCAATCTGCATATACATATGCAGACAATAGAAAAGGAAATCAAATACGTAAAGAAACAAACAAGGAAAAGTATACAAAATGAGAGAGAAACACGAACAATAATTCAACTAAAATTCCTAAACATTTCAACTATTTTACGTCTTTCCCTCTATCAACTCGAGACATAGAGATGGGATTCCTATGGCAGATATAATATCCATGAATCACTATGCAGGTTATGGTTTTTGAATGCACATAGTTTACAAGCAAACAAACATATAGTACTAAGTCTTGAGTTTGAATCTTGGTACAAACACTGGTTTAATATGCAATCATGATTTGGAATTGAGTAGTCACATTGATGCACATAGCACAATGGCGTGTACAATTTGTACACTTTGACGCATGCCCTTAATATATTAAGGAGCTCAAGATGAGGCAGAGCTCAATTAATTAATCTTGTCCGTGAGCAAGAAAAAAAACTAATGGGTAGATCGAAGCCTCATTGCTTGGTGTTGCCCTATCCATCCCAAGGCCACATAAACCCTCTTGTCAAGTTCTCCAAGCGCTTGGATCAAAAGGGTCTCAAAGTAACTCTTGTCATCACCAATTTCCTCTCCAAGACCTTGCAAGAAACCCACCAATCATGCACAAACATTGGCCTCAAGACCATCTCCGACGGCTTTGATGACGGCGGGAGGGCCGCCGCCGGGAGCTATGAGGCCTACGCCAGCAGGTTGCGCAATTCTTATCTTTATTAGTACTTGTCTTTGCATATATAAAAGGTTCATTCACATGTTTATTGATGTACATTTATCTACTTGTAAGCATGTTCGATTTTAATATGATATCTACACGTTTCTTCTTTATTAACACGTCTCATGTCTAAACACTAGATGTTTGTTGTGCGTTTGTAGATCATCAGCATAATAGATGATTAATCAGACTAGTCACAAGATTTTAGAATACTGCGCATAAAAGATATACCTAAATTCACTAGCTTATGTTCTTGTTATGTCTTGTTGTCGTGGGTTTTGAAATTTAACTACATTGGAACATGTTTTGGATCAATTTGAATTTGTTCGCTGATCAAGGTTATGGGATATAGCCCCTGGTTTGGAGTTCGCGGGCTTGAAGTGGCCACGTTAAAATGTTGGTTTCGCTGCCTATTGGACTTCATATTATACTAGCCTAATGTCTCACGCTTTAAAGATCCATTCACAACCTTATTTGACATCTATCTACCTATAATTATATTTGATTTTAACTTGATATTTACATTTTTAGAAATTTTACATGTGAGTTCAAGTCTCACATCAGAAGAATATGAGATATAAAAAAAATTTATATACACATTAGATCATAAACCTGATATGTCATCTTTAGAGTCAGAGGTGGACTCTAATGGTTGCATGAGCTTCTTTATTGTGAGCTCCTCCTTGATAAATGTCTGGTTCTCCCCAACAAGTGGTATTAGAGCCTAGTTTGCACGGATCTTATCGAGTAGGCATATCTCATGGTGGATCGAGCTATGTGGGTCAATATGATCTAGAACAATGATTGATCAGGTCAAATTTGTCAGATGGGTCAGCGGGTGAGAGGGCTTAGGAGCGTGATCAACCCATGTGATGGGGCTCAATGTGGAGGGGACACATTTGAGTATAAAATTTGAACAATACTCACATGTGATGGGGCTCTAATAGGTACATGGGTCCCTTTGTCGTGTCTATTGTGTATATAAAATTTTCTTATGTCCCGTACTCTTTCGATGTGAGACCTAAACTCACATGTGAAATTTTGAACAATACGCACTCTTTAATATAATGCCTTGTGTCTAAAGGATATAGATCTATTCATTGGTTCACATTCTTGTTATGCCTTGTTATTATGATTTTTGAAATTTTGCTAACTTCCCATAGTATGGGCTGGAGTTTTGGGGTGTGAAATACCCCTCCCCGGTATGTCTACCGAGATAACCAACACACTATTGGTGAAACACGTCTATTTGCGTATTACACATTTATCTTTCTCAACATAACAAAGTATTTGCCTAGTTTTTAAGCAGGTTTCGGCGGGTGGGAGCTGAAACACTGGCAGATCTTGTGAGAGAAGACGGCAAGGTGGATTGCATTGTGTATGATGCACTTTTGCCTTGGGCTCTTGACGTGGCCAGAGAGTTTGGGGCTGTCGGGGCAGCGTTTTTTACTCAGTCTTGTGCTGTAGGGAACATATTGTACCATGTGCACCAAGGGAGGGTCAAGATCCCTACTGGAGGGCACCAAGTATTGGTTCCTGGGCTGCCTCCACTTGAGCTTCATGACATGCCCTCTTACCTCTATGTTGTGGATGAGTACCCTGGTTTGTGTGACATGCTTGTGAACCAATTCTCCAGTGTTCACTTGGCTGATTGGGTCCTTTGCAATACTGTTCATGCATTAGAGGAAGAGGTGAGTACCCTCTCTTGTCTTTCAAATTAGAAAATATAGTGTTTGAACTGCTAAAACCCGTGTAATTTTAAGAAGTTTTATGAATCACTGAATTTGCTCACGTTCCTTCACATGCATGTCAGATTGTAGAATCACAATTTGAGACGTTGCATGTGGACTTTTGACTGAAATATGATGATATAAAAGTGTATGTATGTGATATGAATAAACTATAATGTCATGCTGAAGCTTGAAACTCATAAGTTTGTATATAAAATACTTTATAAATTGATTTTATAATTCATTTTTTTCGATATGAGTTTGACTGACATAAACATTTTCCGGATAAGATTAATATATATCCAATGTTTTAGTTTGGACTTAGTATTATATGTGATGGGTGTTTCAAAATATTCCTGCCTAGTTTGATTGGTCTCCGATTAGTTTATGTTTAATCTTATATTAACTTTAATTAATCTCCAGATCTCATATCTACCCAATTAGTGTCTAAGTTTTTTTAGAATAATGCATGCCACTAAATATGCTATTAAGCGGGAAAAAAAACAAGTTGTCTATGTCATATTAACTTGTTCTAAGTGCAGGTGGTGGATTGGATGTCAAAGATTTGGCCATCACTAAGAACTATAGGACCAACCATACCATCAATGTACCTAGACAAGAGGCTCAAAGATGACAATGCCTACGGTTTCTCTCTTTTCAATGATGCTTCTTGCATGGACTGGCTCAACCACCAACCCAAAGCCTCAGTGGTGTATGTCTCATTTGGGAGCATAGCATCCCTAAAACCAGACCAAATGGAAGAGCTAGCTTTGGGCCTGAAAAGGAGCAATGCCCATTTCCTGTGGGTAGTAAGGGCCCAAGAAGAGGCCAAGCTCCCAGCCCACTTTGTGGAGGACACATCAGGCAAGGGCCTGGTGGTGCCTTGGTGCCCACAGCTAGAGGTCTTGGCCCATGAGGCTGTGGGTTGCTTCGGCGATGAGCTTGGGGGTCCCAATGGTGGCAATGCCCCAATGGACAGACCAAGGCACCAATGCCAAGTTCATTGAGGATGTTTGGGGGGTGGGAGTCAGGATTCGGGTCGACGAAAACGGGTTTGCTGGGCAACAAGATGTGGAGCATTGCGTGAGGGAAGTGATCATGGGAGGTGAGAAAGGGAGAGAGATGAGGAACAATGCTAGTAAGTGGAAGAGATTGGCCATTGAAGCTGCAAATCAAGGTGGGAGCTCTGATGTAAACATTTATGAGTTTGTTGCTAGTTTGCTACAACATCCATGAAGCTGTTTTATATATTTAAGCTTGTCATCTTATCAATAAAATTGTCATCACTTTAACACACTGGGAATGTTCTAAAACTCGAGATTAGGGAGATAAATCCCTAAAATGCATTTTTTATTTGATAAAATATTGCATGTACGTATATTGGTATATAATTCAAATGAAATGAAAGACAAAAATGAGATATTTCCTACCAAACTTAAAGCAAAAACACAAATAATATAACAGTTTCAAAACATACGTAAAAAAAAATTACAATAATAAAAATATTTACTAATGAAATTGGCTCGACTCGATTCGCTTCATTTGATTTCATTTTAAATACTTACAAAAATTTTAATATATTAATAAAAATATATGATTAATTAAATTTTAAATGTTTCAAATTAAAATGGCCAACAGATTCGTTTATTTAACGGCCCAATCTTAAGCTCGAATTCGATTATAACGAGCCCGAACAGAATATTTTACGAATCGAGCTCGAGCGGCTAGTCAAAACCTCGG
>JAYMTP010005920.1:0-12706 GCA_036897365.1 Geranium brycei | reverse complement strand
GTTTTAATTGCACTGAACTCAAAAAGAATCGCATCAAGTGAAGACGTGATGGATCCAATGCCAAAATTTGGAGTAGACAGACGGAAGCCATTTTCTCTGGAGATCACTTTATGGTCTTGATATTAATGATATATGGTATAATTTTACTTTATGAGCGCTCAATAATGTGTTCTTGAGCTTTATTAAACTTCAAATTAGTTTACACTTTACCTTCATTTGAGACAAATTAGACTACTAATATTGTGTAAAATTTCTCAAAAATTTAGTATCTTCATATGGTGATTTTTAAAACAATTTATTAATCTGTTACGCGGATACCACATATTAACTAGGCTTTCTCAATTGTAAGTTACCTTGAAGGTTTCTTAGGCAAAAATCAAGAAAAAAACCGAGATAATATAGATGCACAAAATGAGACGATTCATGTCACCAACAAACCAACAATAGATTTTGATAATTAAACTAAGTTCGTGTTTTTGTACAAAGATTAGGCATTGCATGAAATGGGTAATGATAGAAATGAAACAACGATTAGCTCAAAGTGGCTTGATGACTCCATGAACCGTCACTTCAGCTTCCACCAAACAAACATCCTTCACCACATATCCAGCACTTGATCCACTCAAACTACTCATCGAACCAAATCTTTCCCACCCATGCATCTCATTCGAGGTGTCGAACCACCTACTATCTGCAATTATGAAACTTCCAATCATAACCAAGGTTTCAAAAAAATGAAAACCAATTTCAAATATCCCCATTCATGATACAACATGACCCTATCACTTTTGTCATTAAGATATTTTATATTTCATATATGCAATATCATGTGTAATCCAGTTCATCTAATTGGATGTTAGTTAAGGTTTTTTAGTGCTACAAGTTTTCCTAATTAACTTGTGTATGTACCTGTATACGTAGACACCGCATACAATATATTTCTTTATCAGGTTTTTAATCCATTGGGTTTTCTCTGTAAAGTTAAATGTAACTGTTTGTGAACGGTAGTGTCCAAAGAGAAGTGTTGTGAAATATCATCCATCATTATATGTCTCAGAATGACTCTCACAAATAATAATATTCGGTCTATTCATATATACCATCATTATATTATCTATATTTTAGACATATTTTTATATTTTTTCCTATATTTTATATTTGTAATATTTTAGCGATTTTGTTATTTCCTGTTAGTTAGGGTTTTCTATCATTACAAAATTTTCTAATTAGCTCGTGTATGTGCCCATATAAATGGGTAGGACAACACAACGTGATCAATAATGTATTTCCTCTCTACCTATATACATAAATGGTTCTCGATTTACTAATGATTTGATCAAAGACATTGTTTGTTGAGTAAATTCCCTTACCTTTACCATAGTAATTACTTGCATAGAGTTGGTCTATTATGCGCAGAGTGTAGGTAGCATATATTTTGCAGCCATCACCTATCTCTGCCAAACCCAAATACAGAGAAAGATGTGAACCCTTCCCTCCATCTTTACCACATGGATATAGCCACATTTTCCTATAACAACAACAAGTACATTTTAAACAAATATATACATAATTAAGAGTTAATTAACAATGTTGATATATATACATACCATTTATGATTTCCTACGGTGAACATTGAGGAGTCAATAGATTGTTGTGATGATGAGTTGATGAGCTTTGAGAAGTTTTCAATCCTCCATATGTGCTTGTAAGCAGCGGCGTCTTTAATCATCGACAAAAGCTCCCCCTTTCGGCTGCTTCTTTCTTTACAAACATACACTTCAGCCCCAAACACCGAGATGTCATCCACCAGGTATCCGTTGCTCGGATCATTGAATACTTTCAGGGGAATGAAATTATCAAATCCCCATTCCATCTTCAATCCGTGGAACCGTTTTTCCTTTCCCGTCACATCTTTTTAATTATATACACCATGAAATGATTAATCAGCTATTTATCATGTATAGCTCCAAAAGAGCAATGGAAGAGAGATGATATACATATATGTACCTACCTTGAAGTGTTAAGTAATTGTCCTTGTTTTGATCGAGCATGAACAATTTGAAAACGGCATGAACTTCCCAAGCGGGGAGGAGTGAGCCTGTTTCCGCCATTGACAAGTAGAGGGACATGTGCTCTTTCACATTCTTCTTCTTGTTTCCATTTGGGTGGATTACAAGTTTCCTACAACCATAAACACATGTATATGACTTACTAATCTTAAAATGTTTTATGTATGTTAGAAGTTGGATTTACTTAAACTAAATTGAAGGGATTTATTCTTGCTGATCAAAAAAAAATTTGAAGGGATTCATGATACGTGACTATCACTCGTGAAGAAGTAAAAATGGGTCTTTCGCTTGTGGATGTGTGGTGAAAATAGTCTGTTGGTTGAGCTCGATTCATTAAATAAATATTTAGTTCAGTTTTGTTATGATCGAGGTCAACCCGAATTCAAGTTCAATTAGACTCGTTGAATAAATGAGCCGAGCTCGATTCTAACCTTTTAAGTCTTGATAGGCTCGCGGGCCATCCAGTTTAATATTTAATTGTTTATATGTTTTCATAACATATTTTTAACTGTTAATAAATGTTTATAATGAAATTATACAAGCCGAATCGAGACAAGCTGACTTATTTATTATTCAATGAATTATTTATCAAATATTGATTTTAAATTTTATTTATTTATTATTCAATGAATTATTTATCAAATATTGATTTTAAATTTTAATAAACTCTAGTATTGAAAATTAAGGAACCGAACCGAATTGAGCTGAGCTTGAGGTTGTCTATTTTCTTTCGAGCCGAACTCGAGTTTAGTTGCGTAAGCTCGTTCAAACTCGAGGTGAACACTTTTTTCACAAACCAAGCCTTGTCATATTGAGTCTCGATTCAACTCGTTTACACCCATATATGCAGATGAAATAAGGTTTAGCTTTGATATCACGTTAAATTCTGATAAATCTAAAAGTTGGAATGAATAAATGGAGGACCTTCATATTTTCAACCAAATCTTATAGGCAAATGAGACGCTAGCTAGTGACACAATGACATTGACATCATACATATACATTTGATAGTAATAGAAGTACCATTTGTAGCCTCCGGCTTCAAAATGCCCAGATTCGTATATCTCCACAGAATTTTTGGCTAGCAACGAAAATAGTTGCACTTTGACCGTGTAATGGGTTGGCGAAGCCTCTGATATGGTTCTTGAAACTCCTTCATTCACAATAACACCGAGTTAGTACTGAAGCTACAATCAAATAATGCATCATCAACTTCACTTATTAATTTACACTTACCATCTTGAGAGATTGGTTTCGTCATTGGATGCGATATTTGATGATAACAACTACTACACATTGGCTACATTTATATAAGCGGATGTTCCAAACTTGGAAAGATTTTTAAGAATAAAAGTGTACTTGAATCCTTGGCTTGGGGTGCATTGCTTTATGCTCTCCTCCAATTTGGAAGTAGCACTCATTCCATTTCTATATTTATACATATTTATGTTGTGTATGCCCTAAGGAGACCAACAAACAGATTTACGTGATTCGGCTACATTCACAAGAAGTCGACAAGCTATTGATTCTATCAGGAAACAATTAGAGAAGTAGAAGATGAACTCTATATTTCTCAATACACTTAAGCAATTGACTCCAAAAGAAGAACTTTCAACTAACGAGCTTACCAAGCAAAGTAAAAGTGTTTGCTTCATTGATGATTCAAGCCTAAAGGTAATAGGTGTGTCTTAAAAAGACTTTGTTCTGTTCTTTATATAGAAATTATCATTCTCTATTTCTACCTTTGCAAGCACTCCATGAATAAGAAGCTACTCCATAAAAAATGTGCCACACATGTGTGCAGGACTAAGCTCTTGTCATGAAAATATGTAGAAACCATAACTTCACTTTTAGTGACATTGTCTTGACTCTTGAAGGAATTTGAAATTTGCATGCTTAACCACTGACAACATCATCTTGTCACCATAGCAAAGGATGCACCTAAAATTCTCATCAATGTACTTAGTTTCAAATACTCTAGGAGAGATCAACACTTGAAAGAGCTGGAACACGACATACTTCTGTTAGCTATCTACATGACCTATCTTCTAGATGAAATCAAATTGAAGGTGAATAGCTTTTTTTGCATGTGCATCACATTCATCTTATTATTATGAAAATGCATACACTCAAACTAAACGGGACGAAATATCTTACAAAATTTTCTCGCTCTCACATGCGCGACAAGTGTACCAGTTGTCAAATAATCAAAACTCAAGCTTCATCATTTTACCTATCTTCTAACACATCTCAATTTAAATCAAGCTTGACGCGATTATGGGGCCAACCCAAACTTCAACCACTAATTCTCCATGTGTATCCCATCAATTACTCATCAGACTCTTGGATGTAAGACGAAATGAGAGACCACAAGGGCATTTTAAGATTTTATAAGAAGTTATACACATCATATACAAGTCACGTACACAATAAAGTAAGTTATATTTATATTAATTTCAGATGCACTTCATTAAACCATATCAGGCGAGACGGACATACTCACAAACAGTAACATCACTAATCAATTATATACACTAAACTCTTTCAAATAGATTTGTTTTTGTAAAACTCTTAACCACCGGATTAAACTAAAATGTAGTTTAGTTAAGTGTAAATGTGTAATTAACCAAAAAGAAAGCATACGATGCCGTTTAGCAGTGCTCGTACAACCAATTTCCAGCAAGACAAGATCTGCGAAACCTCGAGAGAGAGTTAGAGAGAGACGATAATGGAGACATCGACGGAGACGACGACGCAAGCCTACGGCGAGGCATGGTACTGGGACAACCGCTACGCCCGCGAATCTGTTCCCTTCGATTGGTACCAAAACTACTCTTCTTTAGCTCCCATCATCAACCTCTACATCCCCAGACCCCTCTCTCGCATCCTCGTCGTCGGTTGCGGAACCTCAGGTACTCACTCCCCATCTACTCACTTCACTCTGCATTTCCACCATCTAATCGATTTCTCTGCAGCATTCAGTGAATCCATGGCCGATGATGGGTACGGACATGTTGTGAGCGTCGATATCTCTTCTGTGGCCATTGATGCTATGCACAGGAAACACGCTAATCGCCCCCAACTCAAATGTACCCTTTTCGTAAGCTTGTAATTTGATTGTGTTTTCAGTTCAAAATTTGTTCAATGACCTTCCAGATTTGCTGATGGATGTGAGAGATATGAGTGATTTTGGTTCGGGTTCTTTTGATGCTGTTGTTGACAAAGGTAACCGCACCTCTTGTTTTCATTGATCAGCCATATATCTGCATTTAGAAAATATGTGTTCATTACAAGTATTGATTGTGGATGGTTAGAGTCAGATAGTGATTTATAGCAACTGATTTGCATTTTAGGACAAAGAATGGCTCATTCATAGCTGATACTTTTTGGGTTTTGTGTTACAGGAACTCTGGACTCGTTATTGGTAAGTGATGTCTGATGTGATCTTATTTTACTTGCTGTTGAGTGATTATCAATTTACAACAAAACTTTGTCTGTAGTGTGGGAGCAATTCACGGCAAAATGCTTCTAAGATGCTAGAGGAAGTTGGGAGGTATAGTGAAAACTGTTGGCAACGTTGTACAGTTTCTCGTTTCGTTTGTGTATTTTATTTTCTCTCTTGATTTGCTCACAATATATTGAAGCGGTTGATGACAAACTATAGGGTCCTCAAGAATGAAGGAGTCTATATTCTGGTAATTGCACTCTTCCTTTTTATTTCAGTCAGTAGAAAACTATGATTTAGTCCTCAACTATCGGCCATCTGTAGCATATAAGAGCTTGTTTACCTGGCTTGCATGTTCTCTAAAGCAGGTGTTTTAGATGTTATAACTATAAAATAATTAGGTCCTCAGTCCTTTCAAGCTCCTGTTACACTTCCCTTTTTCAAACTTTTCCTCGACTTTTAGGTTATCTTTTGTGGTTTTGCCTATTACTCGAGTCATAGGCATTAATTAGTCTCATGAATGCTGTAGGTTACATATGGAGCCCCAGTATATCGTCTGCGTTTGCTGAGAGACTCGTTTCCATGGTCAATACAACTCCATGTGATAGGTATAGAAAGCCAACTCTATTGGTTATCTTGTTTTATTATGAAATGAATTTCTCGTAATACTTCTTCCTATTGCATTACTTTTGGAAAAAACTTCTCTTTCTCGTGGCTTTTACTTTGGTCTAGTTAGTTACAGTATCTTACACTATTATAATTTAGGATGTATTTTAGTGTCCTCCAAGGATCAATAATGTCTACCCAATGAGACTCATGTTTATAGTCCATGAATTCCATGGAATATTCTTTGATATTCTAGAACTTTCCTTTGATAAACCAATAATGTCTGACACCAGACACCAGTACTTTGAAATAAAAGGCACCAATCTGTTTCTCTTCATTGAAACTATATATTGGTCTTCTTTAATCTTCATCGGTCTTCTTTAATCTTCATCTTTAGCAGCATAACTTAATTTGTACAATGATGCCTAATTTATTGATTTATGAAGTAATAAGGGCACTAGGAGATACCAGTGCTCTAAAACCCCGGAGTTCTGTTCGAGAACTCAGTAAAATCCAGCTAGCCAAGTTTTGGACCGGTTTTTAAAACTCGTTCTCGGTTGTTCAGTTTTATCGAGTTTTCATTTGGTCAACTTGGTCAAAATATGTCAATTTTAATTTTTCACATATGCTTTGAAACTCTTCTGTAATTTGTGTTTTTTTTTAACTTATTAAGATATTGTTATTTTGTCTTTCATGTGAATTGTGTATAAATATGTGTATATATAATATTTATTTAATACAAAACGAGTTTTTCCGATTTCTCCCCCCGTTCTCAGGAACTCTTTATTTTTTGCCTTGCAAGTTCTCCTCAATCCCGACTTTCAGAACCTTGGGAGATACTGATCCATATGAGTTGATAGGAATATTTTTACAATCAAGAAAAATATTCTGGTTTTTATGGTTTGTCTTTCATTCAAGACTTTTATCTGATCATACTTGCATAAATGAGATAATGTCGCTGACTTACAATATAATTCCAGAGAAACTTGTTACAGATGGTAAATCTGAGAAACCAATATGGGAACTGGCTAAGCCCATCCCACTCAATGGTGATGGAAACTCTTCAGAAACACTAATCGGAAAGAATCCCGATGTCCATTACATATACGTCTGTACGAAGGTTGGTGAAATTTTTTTACCCTTTTAATTCTTGACCTTCTGCTCTCTCACTTTCATTGTAGTAATCACTAGTATAGTAGCTAACTTCTAAGAGGCGCACTTGTGCCTTGAGCCTATCAAAAAACCTAAATATCGATTAATGAATGTTAACCGTAAATTGTGGGAGAAATGACAGACTTGGTATAATAAGTATCAGATTCCTATCATCATACCTGAAGTTGTTGCTTACCAAATAAAAGTATTGGTTAACTTTGTGCAATAGCATAGAAAAGAGTGGTGGGTGATAGGAGGTTATATTTCTTATGATGCACTTCTCAGGCTTGATTCTTTTCCTTTTGGTTGTGTTTTAGGATGGTTCTGTAAGTTGAGGAGTGTTGCATGAAGAGGTGGCAGTTCTTTGGGGCATCTATGTCCCTTTGTATCGGTACTTCTTTATAATGTGAGCTTATTCCAATGCTATGTTGACTAGGAACTAGTTATTTGTATGGTATTTTTATTTCATTTTATCGACAACTTAAAGCTGCTGTAGTGGAACAAATTACATGGAGATATTAGCGTTTATAATTTGCTATTTTTTCGACTATTTCCAATTGCAGTATTTTCAGAACCACCCCAAAGATTGAAACCCCCAGATTAGGAACACCTTTGATGCATTGCGTTTCTCTGAGCTTTTCGAAGGACTGGCTTCAGTTTACATTTGACGGCATAATGATGTCGACAATATTGCATATTTGCAAGAGGATAAATACCTTACCCAGAGCGCATTGCCTTGATAATCAAGAAAACATTATTGTAGATAGGGCTGTTCATCGGGTCGGGTCGGATGGACTCGACCGGTTTTGGACCCGACTCGACTCATGTCGGGTCCAGGGAGTCGGACCCGAAACTCGACTCGGCTTGGCACTCGGGTTGTCGGGTGAGTCGGGTTCAACCCAACACACCTGACATCACTGAAAATTGCATCCAAATTCACACAATTTGAAACCCTAATCGAAATTGAGAGTAAGATTAAAACCCAAATTCTCAACAACAAAAAAAACCCTAACCCCAAAATTGAAAATTGAAAGTAAAATGAATACCGAACTTAAAAATTGAAATAAAAAATTAGGAACCCCCAAATTGAAACCCCAATTCCCAATTTTAAACCCTAACTCCCAATTCTAAACCGTAAACCCCAAATGAATACCCTAATCCCCAATTTCGAACCTCCTGAATTGAAACTCTAACCCCTGAATAAGAACTCCCAATTTGTTCCCAAATTCAAAAGTAAAATCAAAACTAAACCCCCAAAATTGACCCTAATTCGAAACCCTAAACCCCCAAATTGGTAACCCTAACCTTCAATTTCAAAACGGTAAATCAAACCCAAAAGCCCCAAATTTGACCCCAATTCGTAACCCTTACCCCCAAATTTGTAACTCTAACCCCCAGATTTGACCACAATTGGTAATCCTAACCCCCAAAATCGTAACCCGAAGACCCCAAAGTTAACCCCTAAATTTGTAAACCCAATCCCCAAAATCATAACTCGAAAACCCCAAAATTAACCCACAAATCGAAACACTAAACCCATAAAATGAAAGATGAAGAGAAAACAATTCTCACCCTTACCGGAGTTCCATGCATGTCGTCGGTGAGTGAAACTTGAATCTCCAGTCTCCAATAGAGAATTGATCCGTTGGAGATTCCTCTATCCACCATCGATGATTTATGGTGGATGAAAGGCTTCTCCAATAGATTGATTCACAACGGAGAGGGTTTGATTGTGAGAAGCAGAGAATAGATGGAGAAGAGACAAGAGGGAGGGACGATGGACAAGACGAGAGAGGAGGCCAGAAGCAGAGAGGAGATGAGAGAGGGTTTCAGTTCAGAGACAGATTTAAAAATTGAGTGCGATTAATCAAGTAATTGAGAGAGGCGAGCAAAATAGGAGGAATCACCGGACAGCTTAGATGTTTTCGTGGGTAAGCGATGGACAGCGGAGAAGACGTCACGTCGCCAGTTCATGTGAAGCAGTTTATTTTGGGTTAAGAGTCTCACATCGGAAACGCATAAACAATTCTCATTGTTTATAAGCATTGTTGTTTCATTGCAGTGCACGAATGGGGCTGGGCCGAGGTGAGCTTCTGTTGGGCTGAGCTCTGCAAAGTGAGCATGGGCTGGGCGCTGGCGGTAAAAATGGGTCTGGCCTATTTTGTCATGTGGGTGTCGGGTGAGTCGGGTTACTCAGTGGTTTTCAAAATCCCACCCGAGGCCCAACTTAGTTGAAATCGGGTTTGGGTCCATCCGACCCAAATTTCTGTCGATTTTGTCGGGTCTCGGGTCATACGGGTTTGAGTCGGGTTGGGTCGTCAGGTGAGTCGGGTCCCGGATAGAAATGGACAGCCCTAATTGTAGAGGTAAAAAGTTTATTCTAAAATGACACTTTAATACACCTAAGTATTTGCAATTTTTACATAATTATTATACCTTCTTTTTTTTAGTCTATGTGGTAATTTAGCTATTCACATTTTTCACTTTACTGCGTTACATCCAATTTTGTTATATTTTATGTTGAAAAAGACAAAAATAAAATTAGAAGATTGTGTTGTTTGCTGACTCATCAATGACATATTGAGTAAACTAGACAGTACTATACTCTTAGTGTTCGAACCAACTAAACAGTACTCCATGTCGGATCGATAAACTCTGAGACGAAATACTCCTGTTATTACTTGACGAACGATGCACTTATCGTGTGTCCGAGAGTGAGTGAGTCTCGTTTGCGAGATTCACTCCCGTCAAGTTTTGGCGCGTGTTGCCAGGGAGTATTTATCTAGCAATCCGAGGAGTACGGATCATTCTGTGATTTAATTATTTTCTATTGTTTTCTAAAAACTTGAAAATTCAAAATAATATTTTTCTTTTCTTGTGTGATGATAGCCACGACGCGTGCACCGCCGTTACGTGTCTTTATGCCTTGCGCAAAAATTGTAGTCGATCACGTAATATAATTTTGGATAAGAGGCAGGTCGAGTCCACATGGATGAAATATTTGGTTTCCATTTAAATAACTTGTGTAAATAATTAAAATTGCACAATTGATTGGTTCTATGGAAAGTAGACAATATTGAAACGAAATTATAAAATGCAAGCAAGCAAGTAAACGTGATGAAAAATAGATTCAAGATAAGTATAAAGTAAACAACCATGGATGCTAGTTCTAAACTCATCTCTCGATATCATATTAAAATTCAACAAGTTGTGTTATGTTGTTAACCTAAGTTTTAGAATATATAGTTCACTTATCGGTATTGAAAAAATCTCAACTTCCAAACTATTATCTTACCTCTCGCCATCACTAATAGTTAGGAAAAACGAGTAATTGGGATTAGAAACGGAGAGAGTAGATTTTGGTCAAACCCTAGATTTCTAGGCATGCTTTGAACCATAAGAAAACTCATCTCTCTAGGTGACTTTCTTGAATCAAGATGAACTCAAGTAGATCAAGCAAGAGTCTAATTAAAAATAAAGCAACAATCCCACAAACCAAGCAACACTTCAAGAAATTTAATCTAATAGATCAAAAACATGAGTTTATACACTAGCACCTATGGTTATGGGTATTTAGCCCACAACCATGGTGCCAAATCTCAAATACATGTTCATAATAAATAAATAAAAGAAAAAGGAGATAGAAAATCTAAACCCAAAAGATCAAAATGGTCTTTGAACATGAAGAACTCCTCCCTCTAGCCTTCAAATCTTTAGAATCTTGGTGTTTGACTCCAAATCTTGATGAATCTATGGTGGATTTTCAAAGGCTCTCTTCAGTCTCCAAGGAAAGGGCTCCAAGTAGAGAGAAAACCCTCAAAAACCTCTCATGTGAACAATATCCGTTTTTAGAGAAAAATGGTAGGTGGAGAGATGATTTTAGGGTTTAATCTCTTTATAGGAGCTGACTTTGCACTCTACACGAGTCGTGTGCATGTACACAGGGTTGTGTGACTTAAGTTAACCTTGACTTCGTGCTTGTCACGTTGATGCATGTAGATTTTACATCTCCACCCGAGCCAAATCTCCTCACAATCAACTCGATTTCGTCCATTTTTACGTAAGTTTTGCATATACTTTTTACAATTTGAACTTAATGTGCGCATGGGGTGAATTTGTAGGAAAACCTACCTGAAAGCTTGGATTTGAAGTGGGAGAAGTCACGACACCCTGTCGTTACTTTGGAGTCGTTGGTCACACTTATAGAAAATTAGATAGGTTTGGGCAGCATTGTCGACCCATTTTGCAAGGCAAATAACGTCATTATCCAGAGTTCAAATTGACCAAATTTTAACATCATGATGAAGAGCATTGAAGGCTCTACAGCTTTGAAGAAGGAAGCTCGGTCATCGGAGTTCTATATTGCAAGAAATTGGCCGGTAAAACAGGCTGACCAGCAACCGGCTCGGCACTCCATTTCAGCACCAACGAGTGAAGTTCGAGCGTCATAGCTGTAGCATCCGAACTCCAAATCAATAATTTTCTAAAGAAGAAGAAGAGTTACGACTATCGTGAAGGAAATTTTCCCAACGAAGATTCAGAAGAGTGTGAAAAATGCGTCGTAACAGTGGTTGGTTGTCAGCAGAAAAGGGATTGAAGTGCAGAAAGTCACCCCAATGTGAAAATTGCGTCGTAACAATGGTTGGTTGTCAGCAGAAAAGGGACTGAAGTGCAGAAAGTCACCCCAGGTCGAGTCATGGTGAAGGAAATTTTCAAGAAGAAGAGCTACGACTATCGTGAAGGAAATTTTCCCAACGAAGGTTCGGAAGAGTGTGAAAAATGTGTCGTAACAGTGGTTGGTTGTTGGTAGAAAAGGGACTGAAGTGCAGAAAGTCACCCCAGGTCGAGTCACGACCCAATTTTGTGACTTGGGGTGTAGTGACTCCATTACATTGCCTAGATCTTCGTTTTTTAGCTAGAAAATATCCATTTTGCCCCTACTTTGACTTTTGATATAAACAGTCATTCAATTTTAGATTTAGGAAGTTCCCATTTGATTTTAGTAGATTGGAGAGAGATTTTCAGAGCTTTGGAGACCTTTTGGAGGGTCTCTTAGGGTTCTAAGGAAGAGGACCATAGATGAAGATGAAGCTCAAGAGGAAGATAAAAATGATGGAGATGAAGATGGGTAGTAAGGTTCCTTTGCTTTTAGCTTTGATTAGTTAAATTTGTGTAGAGATTTGATATGGATTTGATGTATATGAAATTCTGGTTAGCAGCAGACAAGATGTCAAACACAATGTTGTGACAATTGGTTTGACAATTTGTTGGGACAGTAAGTAAAATAAACAAAGAACACAAGACACACGATATGTTTACCCAGTTTGGTGCAACGTCACCTACGTTTGGGGGCACTCTGTCAGTGGAAAGATATTCACTATAAGGTAGTCAATAGTACAACTCAAGCATCAACTGGTTATCACATAAACTATTG
>JAYMTP010005919.1:0-12708 GCA_036897365.1 Geranium brycei | reverse complement strand
GTCGCTTTATATATGCATGCATATGTGTAGCTATATGACCAAGGACCTGCCAAGCATAACTTCTAGCAATATTGATTGCACTGCCTAAGGTATCTACTATCAGTGATGACACACTTGATGTCCTTAGACGAAATAACGCTTAGCTTTATTATCATAACATAATGAAAATAAAAGTTCCGATTTATTTGCTAGTAAAAGATAAAATGTTTGTACATAAATCGATTGGGCTATGACACATATCCTTCAAGTTACTTTGTTGATGCATATATGAATGACATATTCACTCATTCCTCAAAACCCATTTACAAATTACAGGGAAACAATGTATATAACATTGATCAAGAATTTTGATACGGATAAATATTGAGTGTAATAAATCAGTCGTATGTATGGCCCTATAAGATTTGGAAAGATGAAAAACTAATTAGGATATTTAATTTGAAATAGAGATAATATCGAGTTTTGGTTTATGCATAAGAGGAAATTGTGGTTTACCATTGTATTTCTTGATGGTCAACTAAAAGAGGGCACTAAATTACATCAGCCATCAACTTTTTAAATTTGCTTAATAATAAATAATAACTAAACTATCCTTATAAAATGCACAATTTAACAAAATTAGCCTACAAAAACAATACAGGGCCATTCAGGTAAAACCTAAATTAAATTATGCAAACTAAAAACACATTTCAACCGTTGAATTTAAATTACTGAAAATAAACTACTCCTAATTATACATGTTTCACAATTTGATACCTAAACTCTTTTTTTCCACATTTTTAATACCCTAACTATCCGTTTGTGACAATCATTAGCATTAGATTTAACGACCAAAAAAGGTCACGTGCTACCTAAAATACGTGAAATACCTAAACAACCTTCGGCTAAAAAAACAAAAACAAACTCAAAAACCAAAGAAATACAGTGGTGTTTTCTCTGGCAAGTTCACGACGACAGAGTTTGAGCTCGACGACATTTGCGTTCAGCAAGGGTGCGAGACGGCGAGGTGGGTTCGGCCGATTTTGTGGATCTATTTGGCTACCAGTGAGGTGGGTTCGGTTTGGTCGACGCCGATGTGTGTTCAGTCTCTCTTGCCCTGACGCCCTCCACTCCCAAACTCCAAATCCGGTGAGGACCGAGCAAACCTGGCGGTGTGCGGACGAGATTTTTTCTGTCATTGTCCACAAAGAGGACCACACCGCGGAGGAGGAATCGGAGGGCTTGAGGTCTAGCATCGTGAGCCGAAGGAGTTACAAAGGAGTGGGAGAAAGAGCGAAAAAAAATGTCTCAATAACATACATTTGAAATTTGAATGACAAATAGGGTTAGTTGAATCATTTTAAGGTTTTGTTATAAGAGTTAACAGACATATCACAAACTGATAGTTAGAGTAATAAAAAGAGTAGGAAAACAAGGTTAGGTATCAAAGTGTGAAAAAAATATAGTTATATATAATTACCTGTCATTTTCCCTTCAAATTATCATTAATGATAAATAAATTTATATTTACACCTGAGTAAATCCCCTTGTTATATAGTTTTTTTTTAAAAAATTACATCAACTCTATCTACCCATAAACCCTCCTCATCCTCCCAACCGATCACACTCTCGACCTACCCTTACTATATAGTTTATACTAACTGTATAACTTTTTGTCATTTTGTCATAAATTATATTTATACCTGAGCAATCCCTTGCTATACAATACACTTTATACATGACTATTGAGAAATGCAAATTTTGTATCTCCATTAATGTGAAATACTAGTTTGCAAATTTGTAATGATGTTACTTGAAATATGAAGTGATAAAGAAAAATCACTCTCCCTCTATCGATCATATACAACAATTGTGGTCTTCAAGTTCACAAATTACATAAATATGGTTTGGGTATGGTATTTTAGGTGGAGTGACAGCCATGGACGATTTCTTGATAAAGTTCTTCCCATCTGTACATGAAAGAAAGGTCCATGCCAAGGAAGACAACTACTGCAGATTTGACAACCAATTTCTACAGCTCTTCACTTCTTCCTTGTACCTGGCCGCCCTCATCCCGAGCTTCGCTGCCTCGAAGATGTTCTCGAGGTACGGCCGCAAGCCCACCATTCTCCTTGCATCCACATTCTTCCTCCTCGGGGCCGCCTTGAGGGCCGCCGCTCACCAGCTGTGGATGCTCATTGTCGCCAGGATTCTTCTCGGCATCGGAGTCGGATTTGGCAATGAGGTACATCGTACATTTCCAATCCCATTGTTGCTTATTGAAAAATCATGTCCTAATGTTAACAATGGCCCATTATATGTTTATTTAAGATTGTTATAATCTCTTACGCTCTTTTTAAACTAATTTTTCTAGTACAGGGATTACATCCTGTCATTTCTTTTCACAAAAAAAATTAGAGATAACAAAAAAATCTGAACCTGACGACTATCCGATTTTCCCAACCCGTTCAAAGCGAATATACTCGATGGCAAATGGGTAACGGGTCGGGTACATGTAGACTATATCCGCCCGTGCCCGATACTTTTTTTATAAAAATGAAAATAATATTTGGTAAAAGTAATAAACCTAGCCTACAAAGAATAGATTTAGTTGTTTATTAAAAACCGAATATTTATTAAAAATAATAAGTTTAGAAAATAAAATTATTGATTTTTATCTTCTGAAATACTTATTTCTTTAATTTCAGGTTGGGTATCGGGTAATAGGGAATACCCATACCCGTCGAATAATTGAGTGGCTTGGGTATGCAGATAATTGAGCGGGTCGGGTACAAGTATGGAAAAATCTGCCCGACCCAACCCTTTCCCATTCCTACTCAAAATTAGGGCTGGGCACGGTTCTGGAACCGGACCGAATCGGCCGGAACCGGACCGAACCGAACCAAATCAATTGGTTCTCTATTTTAGAGACCCAGATTCGGACCCAATAAGTGGGTATCGGTCCGGTTATGGGCACGGTTCTACGGTCCAGTTCCCGGTTCTACCCAATTAGACCCAATTGGATGATTAATTGTGAGATTAAGGGTCCGGTTCTCTGGTCTAGCTTTATAGCTTTGTGAAATTAGACCCAATTAATGTGATGTTCATACATTGTTCAATTTATGGTGAAAATTATGCACAATTAAACTCTTGTAGGCAAAAATTTTAAATCGAAATACAAAAAATACTAATTAAAACACCGAAACGAATTGATTCTGTTCTCAATTTTCAGACCCAAATCCGATCCAATACCCACGGTTCTTGGTTCTTCGATTCGAATCCGGTTTGGATCCCAATTTGGTTTCAGTTTTGGGTAAAAAGTGCCCACCCCTACTCAAAATAGCCATGGAACTTTTACATTTCACATGTCAAACTAAATAATGTACCAAGTTGTATGGATAAATAGTTTTTTTTTCTTTCTAATTTCATTGTTACTAACATCGATAAAACCTGCCTTTAATTACTCAAACACTCGTATATAAAATGTGTACCTTAAAAGAATTTAGTTGATGTGAATTGGTACAATTATATTGTACAATTTTCAATCAATAATTATTTTATAAATATTTTGTTATAATTGGTTCCAACATAATAATTATGTGTAGGCAGTTCCTCTGTTCTTGTCAGAGATAGCTCCTGTCCAGCACAGAGGAGCGGTCAACATTCTGTTCCAACTATTTGTGACAATAAGCATTTTCTTTGCCAATTTGGTGAACTACGCTACCTCAAATATGCATCCCTACGGCTGGAGGGTATCCCTAGGGATGGCCGCGGCCCCGGCAGCCTTCCTATTCCTCGGATCCATAATCATCACCGAGACGCCAGCAAGCCTGATCGAGCGAGGAAGCCTCGTGGAAGGGGAGCGGACGCTTAAAAAGATCAGAGGCGTGGACGATGTGAATGCAGAGTTTGAACAGATATAGTATGCGAGCGAGATGGCCAGTCGGGTGAAGCACCCGTTCAAGAAGCTCATGAACAAAAGCAGCTTGCCTCCTTTGATAATCGGGATAATGTTGCAAGTGTTTCAGCAATTCACGGGCATTAACGCTATTATGTTCTACGCGCCCCGTCCTCTTCCAGACGGTCGGGTTCAAGAACGATGTGTCGCTCTTGTCATCGGTCATTACCGGAATAGTCAATGTGTTTAGCACGCTCGTGTCGATTTACGTGGTCCATAGGCCTGGCAGGAGGAAATTGCTTCTCCAAGCTTTTGTGCAGATGTTCATTTGTCAGGTATGTTATGTTGCATTTTATTATTCATAGGGAAAATAAAATGTGCCCTATACTATAAGTGTTGTGTACTACATTAGTGGAAAAATAATTCTTGCAAAATATATCCATTTAAAAAAACGAAATAATGCCCATTGAATTAAAAATTAATTTTAAAAAAGAATTAAAAAAATTAAAGTTTTTTCTGCCTTTATTTTCTAATTCAAAATTGTATAATCTAATTTTAAATAAAATTTATTATTTAATTTTTTTATAAAAGTCTTAATTCTTCATTTTAGTGACAATTGTCATATTTTTAAAAACCTACATTTTACACGAAAAACAAAATCCATAACACAACTCTTCTATATCAATTACTTGATTCTATACACCTTTTTTAAAATTCTTTAGAGAATTATGCATCAAGATTGAAAATCAAACACAATACAACTATCTATTGATGATGCTGGTTGCGATCGGAGGAATTTTACTAGTGCACCTAAAAGAAACAGGGTCGTTGAGCAAGGGGCTAGCGGCTCTGGTGGTGGTGTTGGTATGCTTGTTCGTGATGGCGTTTGCGTGGTCATGGGGTCCGCTGGGATGGCTCATCCCAAGCGAGACCTTCCCGATCGAGACCCGAACGGCCGGATTTGCATTCGCGGTGAGCTCCAACATGCTCTTCACGTTTGCCATAGCTCAAGCGTTTTTGTCCATGCTCTGCCACTTGAGAGCCTTCATTTTCTTCTTCTTTGCTACTTGGATATTCGTCATGGGACTCTTCACATTGTTCCTCCTCCCGGAGACCAAAAATGTGCCCATCGATGTCATGGTCGATAGGGTTTGGAAGAAACATCATGTTTGGAAGATTTTCATGGACGATCATCGTTGACTAAATTGTGTTCAAATTGTCTTTACTGGAACCTTAAGATTTGGATAATTATACTTTAGTTGCATTGAAATCGTTTTTTTGTATTTTCTTCCATTTTCTTAATTCGTATCTAACATAAACTTGCAAATTTTGAAGAAAGTGCATATAATTATGATTATAATTTGTGTCTAACGACAAAAGAGACACGTAAGTAAGCACATGCTTAATTAGAGTAGAAAAATATCGGCCAAAGAGTAAACTAACACCATCTTATAAGATTCTGGTAAAGTTACTCTCTCGCAGGCTTAAACTCTACATGGATGGTTTGGTGTCGGATGTTCAAACTGCAGTTAAAGGTAGACACTTGGTTGACGAGTGTTAATGGCCAATGAAATGCTTCATTTAATTAAAAATCGTAAAAAGAACGCGGTCCTCATTAAATTGGACTTTGCAAAGGCATTTAACCGTGTAGAATGGTCTTATTTGTTGGATGTCTTGCGTCGTGTGGGGCTTGGTACTAAACGGATTTTGTGGATGTCGGCTTGTCTACGTGCTCATACTTCTGTTCTAATTAATGGGTCGCCTACGGGTCAATTTCCCATTTTTTGAAGGGTTCGGCAAGGATGTCCACTCTCTCCCCTTTTATTTATTTTAGCGGTGGAGGGCCTCCATCTTTTATTGAGAAGGGATTGCTAGACGGAGATTTTCGAGAGGTTCGTATTAATACTAGCCCGGGCCTTTCTAACTCACAATATACGGATGATACGGTCCTATTTATTGAAGCAAATGAGGCCGACTTGACTAGTTTAAGGTATTGCTTTGCACATTTTCTTTGATCTCAAGGTTTCAGATTAATTTTAACAAGTGTCATATTTATGCTCTAAATGTGGAGGAAGGGCAAGATATTTTGTTGGTTGATGCTTTTGGGTGTGAACTGGGGTCCCTCCCAATTGATTATCTTGGTTTTAAATTAGGTGCAAGTCCAAAGGCCATAGTGACGTGGGAGCATGTTATAGGCAAATTCAGGATCTGCTTGGGGATCTAGCAGGCTAAGCTGCTCAACTTGTGTGGTCGAATCACTAATTAAATCCACTCTCTCGAGTCTTCCAACTTTTTTTATATGTCTCTGTGTAGAGCTTTACTTGGTGTGACTAAGAGGTTGGAGCGACTCATGAGGCATTTTGTTTGGGCACCGAGATCGGGGTAAGCGAGGTATTGCAAATTTGAGGTGGTCCATTGTATGCTTATCCAAGAGATTGGGGGCTGGGTATCCATTCTCTACGAGAAGTAAATTTTGCATTATTTAAGTGGTGGCGGCGGTTCGCGGTGGAACAGAATTTTTTATGGCGACATATGGTGTCTACAAAGTATAAATAGAGTGACTCAGGGTGGAACTTATGTGCGTTACCATTACCTAATTCAGCCTCTATGTCTGTTATGGCACAATTACTTCAGCTTTTCTCGGACCCGGGGTTCAATGGTATTTTTGTTCCTGAGTTATTGCGTTAGAGATTAGGGGAGGGAATGACTATCCAATTTTGGGAAGATATATGGATTGAGTCAACCTCCTTGGCTTACTCTTATCCAAGGTTATATTTGTTAGTGGAGGTGCCCAACCGTACAGTTGTGGAATGTTGGCATTTGGCTAGGTGGGATTTTGGTTTCTCTAGGAATCTTTCTTTGGATGAGGGTCGGGATCCAACATCACTTGTGGCGCTCTTTGTGGGGGTGCGGTGTCAAGCATGAGTAAAGGATGTGTTGGTATGTGTCCATGATCCGGCGGGATACTCGGTTCAGCGAGCTGACGGGCTACTTCAAAGCTCAGGGAGGGGTGACCGGGTAAAATGGGTGGGTTGTCTTTGGAGTACTTTGGTCCAGCCGAAGTACCAATATTTTGTTGGAAAACGGGGGATCTCATACACAACGTAAGTATTAAATCAACCACGTTTCCGTCACAAGGATCCATGCAAATTAGATTAACCGATGAAAAGGATCGAATCATTACGTCTTGTAGTTTCTGGCTTTCACAGCTTCTACGCAAATCTTGTAGACGTTCCACGAGACTCAGGTGCAGGGTCTACGCGAATTAGGAAATCGTCTCCAACGGGATGCGCTCTCTACCGGTACCCACACGAACGAACTGATCAAATAACGAAGCAGTCGATCTGCTAGGGTCAACTTTCTTCGTCCAAACCAAAAGACTCTTCTTCGGCGGCTCTGAATATTTTCGTAAAAGCTAATGTTGCGTAAAATGCTAGGGTTGAATTGTTCTCAAAGAGTTGTATTTATACATGCAGGGTTTCATATTTATTCTCAAATAAATCCTACTTCATTTTGAATTCCTAATTCGAAATACTTTCCCTTTTAATTTTCGAATTCCTAATTCTTTTTTCCCTAATATATTTAGGATTCCTAATCCGTATATACACCTTATATTTTTGAAAATACAATTCAAAAACACACATTATATATATTATATTCACAATGTAATTAATATGCCTATTTTCACATATTCAATATGGGTTTAAAAAGCCCATGTTGTTTCAGGCTCGCTCTTTGTATGTGACCCTATAGGCTCATGTAATATTGGCAATGACACGAAATCTCTATTTCGTCCATCCATCATAAGTGACCTCTAGCAAGTCATTATGATAAATCCAATATTCATGATGATCGATGATTCGACTTAACTTTTTGTTGTAACTATCACAATCCATTTGTCTCTAGATATCTTGATTGAGCATAAGGCATAGAGCCGTCATCCTCATTTATTCAATCTTGTTTCTTGATCTCGAGTTGACTAAGAATGATAAATCTTTATCATCTCTTAGTATGGTCATACATTCCCTCTCAGTCACACTCATCAAGAGGCCTAAACAGATATTGTTCCCATAAATAATATGAGGGACAAATTCCTTGACTATCACTCACATCGCTCATACAACCAGTCGCACAACCAATCATACCCTTTCATTACTCAGTTACGGATAAAGTAGATGAGCATGTAAAACTATGAAAATGGCTATATAGGAATCAATGAAGACTCTAAAGTCTAAGGATTATATGATAATACGACAATGAGCTATGCTCATGACTTGATCTATGTTGCATGGTCAGGACGAGTCGTCCAATATCATTTCTCTAAATGATATATATATAATTTGACTTGGTAACCTCTACCCATAATCAGTAAAAGAGGATCATCATTCAATCTCACATTGGTCGCAAGAATGCGTTAACTAGGGACCGTTGAGTGTAATTCGGTTCTACTATCAGTGACTCCCCACATGATGACCTTAGACGAAATTAAATACTCAACTTATTACCATAACACCATGATAATAAAAGTGCTGTTTTATTGCTGATAAATGATGATATAAATACAAGGAGAAATATGATTGACCTAGTGCATATTTTCTACATCTTTAGCATGGTTGGCAATGCACAACGCAATCCTAACAAAGATGTTTTTGGAGAGACGAGGAGTCCCTATTCCATCAAGTAGTATTTGCCTTTTGTGTGGGAAGGCTCTCAAGGATAGTACTCATTTACTGACCTTATGTTTCTATGCGTGGAATTTTTGGATGGGTCTTTTGAGTTGGTGGAGTATTCATTATGTTTTGCCGATGGACCAACGATCATTGTTGTCAGGTTGGAAAAGGTTGTTGTTAGGTGCTAGACGGTCAGAACAAAGGGTGTGGGTGCTGGTCTTTTTTGCCGGTTTGTGGTGTATATGGATGGCTCGTATTGGTATTGTGTTTAAAGGAGTATTCGTGTCACCGAAAGATGTCATATGCAAGATTCGGGGCTTTCTTTTGCATTTTTGGCCTTGAGATCAGAGGCGTTTCGACGATGTTTCTATCTTGGCTTGGAAGAGCAGTCCTCTTAATGCTCTTCGTGGTGCTTGAATGCTTAATTTATTTTATTTTGTTTTAGTTGGGTGTGATCTCTTTCATTTTGGTACTGCCTTTCATTTTGCTTACTCTTTTGTTCAAACTCCCTCCATGGGTTGTTAACCAAAGAGTGTTTTTGCTGATAAAAAACAACAAGCTAAATAAAATAGAGGGTGCTAAAAATAAATTTTAAATTTTTTTGAAATCTTATTCATAACTTATTAAAGTAAAATTCCTAAACATAAACGCAGTTACAAATTTTTGTTCTAAATTGCAAAACTTGTTTCAACTGAGCTTTCAGATTTGGATAAATTATCTCAATTAAATATTGGTTGTTTATGTCAAACACTAAGATAAAATAATTTGTACAAAGTTTGGACTAAATTGAAAGAATTTTATGACTACATTGTAAACAAGGGGAAATTCTAGTTCACTACGGTCAACTATACCACTTTCTTAATTCACTACAGATATGTTTCATTAAGGATCACTGTTCTTAATAGAGTTAAATTTGATATAAAATGAACTAGAATTTACCCAAAAAAAACTACCCTTCAAGGTTAATTTGGATTATCACTACTTTCAATTTAACTAACAATAAAACACGTAACTTTAAGAATATATTAAAACATTTTCCGTGAAAAACAACTCACATAATTTACAAACTAATGATATATCTGTTAGAGTAGCCCATAATAGGTTAAAGCATCCTATGATACCATTAAGGTTCAGGTTAGTTTACTCATCTTTATACGTGGAGTCTTACAATATAATAATAAATATTTTAAAAACATTACTTCCACTACGTCATTTTTCCGTCCTAGTGGCACATACATAGCATATACGCAACCCTTAAATTTATCGGTAACGGACGTGATTTGCACGCTGCTCATACAAATTTCAGGGTTGTGCAGCTACTATGGACGCCCCCCCTCCCACATATGTTACCAGCTGCGGACACAAAGGAGACACAAAGGAGATTCACCGCCTGTAAGATTTTACCGGTGGCGCACAAGCCTACGTTCACTGCCCTTAAAATTTTGACTAGATTGACCGATTGTTGCGCAACGGTCATTTTTATGACAATCGTTGACGGCGGCGTACATGACTAATATCCGCCGTTGACATGTGGTATGCTTGTCGTCCTTAAAACAAATTGTGAATTTCATAAATTTCCTATTTGTATAGTTTTTGTTTATGGGGGTTTGTTTTTGAGAAAAAATTATGAGAATAGATTTTGAGTGATCAAAGGTGGTAGGAGGCTTGGAAGCAAGATAAATTTGTAATTGTGTTTCGCATCATAGATTGATATAACTAAATTGAAATTGTTGTTGGTGATGCGGTTTTGAATTTCGTCATTGTTGTAGACATAATTAGAAAATGGACCGATCATGGATGAGAGCAAAGAGATTGTCAGTACTGTACATGATGGGGTTGCCTAGGTTTATGAAATTTGAGAGAGCAAATTCTAGACAATATGGTCTAGATCAATTCATGTGTCTGGCATTAAATGCTGTAATATTTGTGTGCAAAATATGAAGACCATTTGCACTCATATGCTTAAAAAGAGTTTTTGAGATCGTATACGGACGGTCTGACTAAACATGGAAAAGTTGGGGAGAGTAGCAACAGGAAGGAGAGTGTCGAGTCTAGTATATGGTAATTTCCACCTCCGAGTTCCAACGTTGATCTTGTACAACAATTTGTAGATGTTGTAAACCTATCATGATATGTTCGTATTCAAATAAACAACGAAGAGGATATGTTGCACGAAGTCAAAGAGTCGGTCACTAGAGCAACTATGGCAGATTACAAGTGGTTGGTGACGGAGCTCCAGACCCCATTGTATGAAAATAGTGTTAAAAAATATTAGAAACATTTTAAAGGACTTTTTCCATTAAGTAGAAGACATTAATGACAAACGCAACATTTGATGACGTAGCTGGGGAGATTTGCAACACATTGCCGCAACATAATGCTTACACATCAAACTACACACTGACAAAGTAGAAATAGAATGTAATTGAAATGTCATGCGTGAAATACTGATGTGGGTCCATTCGGTGCCTAGATCGACACCTCTTTACCCACGTTTAGTGCCGAATTTCCCTCGTTATGGGCTATTTAGAGCCATTTGTACCACTTTACGCCATCGGGTATGTTTGGTGCAATTGTGCAGAAAATAAGTGAAAATCGAAGATAACTGGTTGATAAACAAATATCTAGAATGAAGTTTTCTCTAATTCTGATGGGAAGAAGCACAAAAATGCAATGAAAGGAAGCAACAAAACAGATCTCGAGATTGCAGAGTAGCAGACTTGCGACCACCATAACTCTCACATCCCCAGTCGAAATCGAGTTAATGATATATCTAAATTGAATAGGACAAAAAGAGGAATAATTCTCATGAAGAAAGTTTTTGCATTGGAGGTTCGGAAGAGGTCGAAAATTGAGCAACAAAACATGTGTCGATTCAGGTGGTGATCGACACATGATCACCACACCAAGACACCAGCTTATAGAGATTAATGTCAATGAGGTGTCCATGAGGTGGTGATGATTTGTCGATCGACACATACCTCGGATTTTCAGAAAACTATAAAAGCCAAACTCGACCTAGAGGGAAGGGTTGCAAAAATTTCAGTCTTGCCACCACTTCCAGAGAGAGTTATTAGCGCTCAAGCCCTCCCTTGGAGACCAATTTTGGCTCTCCAAGGGAGGGGTTCAATCACTACCACCACGGGACGAAGCAAAGGAGGCATGAAGCTACAAGGGAGACCGAGATTGGAGAGTTTGCGAGCCCCCACATTCTTTGTGGATGTTGGGTTTGTTTATTATCTTTCCCATTCTTGAATCTTGTAATCTCTTGTTTCTGAATGGTTGAACACCATGATTTTGGGGCTAAAAACCTAGGTCATGGGTGGTAGACCTCATAACGAATTAACATTATGACAAGTTTAGATTTTCAGTTCATTTATGCATGCTGAATTTACTCTGCTTTGTGCTTATTCTATAGATGTTAAATTGAATGTTTGATGTTCATACTTTGAGTTCGAGATCAGCTCTGAGAGGAGTGATTAAGAACATATCTACGTAGGGTCGAGAGGTCGGTCTCCTGGAGTCGATGTCTCGATTCGAAAATTATTTTGCTTATTGATGTAGAGGGTCGAATATAATTCCTGAGAGGGTTTTTCGACCCAAAATTAGGCGTTACTCAATGCCGAGAGGTGAATAACGTATTTATAACATAGGCCAATTTATGTATGATAGAGTAACCGAATGATTGAACTTGAAATTGTGGACATCTTGTAAATGATCGATGTATTATGTCTGATGGATGCAAGTTTATTTGAATTTATTTTGTGCTTCACTTTGAATGCTAAGGTCGCTACTTAGGATTCAAACTTTTAATTCCCGATCGATGATGAGAGGTGGGGTTGGGAGTTGACCTAAATAAATTGCAAGAGATTGGTCTTCTAGAGTCTTTCTCTTGGTTCGAATATTTGCTGTTTGTAATGCGGTTAGCTTAGGGTCATTTAATCTCGCGATCATGACACATGTGCATAGAGTGACATTGTGTACGTGTGTTAACGCCCGTGGAATCATATGGCCCGGATTAATTAGGCTCTACCTAATGTTAAGAGGCGGGTAGAGTTATTAAAGCATAGGCCAAACGAATTGCATGTAGGAAATGTGCCCTAGGCCAATCTCAGTTTATGTGTATTTGTTACATCATCATTGCAATAATAAAACGACATT
>JAYMTP010005918.1:0-12712 GCA_036897365.1 Geranium brycei | reverse complement strand
TTAGTAGTTAGGACATTGATTTGTGTGATAATCATCTAAGGCCTCGATTGTACTATTGACTACTTTATAGTGAAATCCTTTCCACTGGTAGAGTGCCCCCAGATGTAGTTGATGTTGCCCCGAACTGGGTAAACATATTGTGTGTCTTCCGTTTTCTGTTTTACTTGTGAGTTATCCATTATCTGTGATTGAGCAAGTTGTTGGACATAAAGTCGCACGACATCTTGCTCCCGTAACTAACCAGAATTTCAATGGTCAAAGATTTGTTGGGTGTGAGAAGTACTCTGCAAGCTTTTAGAACATATAGTGGCTGCCTGAATTTTAGGGTTTATAAATGTGTCTTTTTATCACCAAAAACTCAAGTTTATTAAGAGGAAGGAGGTGCTCCCGACTGGGAAAAACCAACTCCAAATCTCAAAAGAGTTTATAAAAAACACTAGAATGAAAAGAAACTTAAAAGATGGAGCTTTGGTCTTGTCTGCAGGGACCACGGGGTCTGGGTAAAAGGCCTTATCTGCAAGGGCTCTGTGTGGATTCTCCAACTGGTAGAGGTGGAGGTCATAGCGATTCAAGAAGCGCTCAGATGGGCAAGGGACAAGGGGTGGAATGACTTTTCCATCGACACTTATTGTAAGGGGCCGTTGACATCCTCAACTCTAAAATTCGACCCCTTGAAAGACTGGGAGGTATCTTTTTAGACTGTTTTTCGCTGATGGACCTCTGGCCTTTGCTTATTAAGATTTCTTTTTCTAAGTGCATTTGTAATTAACCAGCCGATGTGCTGGCAAAGTTTATCCTTTTAAATGCAGGTTTTGAATTAGGTGAGGCGTTTGTCCCACCGATGCTCGCTAGTTTCTTAAATTATGATGCTTTGTGCTGTTAATGAAGCTTTTCCTCTCAAAAAAACATTTTGGTTAGTTACAAATTAAAGTTCATAATGTGAAAAATGTAAATAAATAATAAAAAAAACAAAATCATGAACTTCGATTTCAGAATGAACTCTTTGTCTCGATGAGTTGGGGTCAGCATGAGGGTTTCTGTGGTGAATGTGATTTCAACTTATGTGAGAAAGAATTTAATTTTTCAATATATAAAATTCAAAATGCAAATTCTTCAATTGGTTAACTTAGCAACATGTGCATATGAGAAGAATCTTGCGATGTTTGTACGAGGGAATTAAATGCATGGAAGTCACAATTCTACTAATGATGAAGATAACGGGACCTTGCAATCCAAATTAGAAGAAAAATAAAATAAGTGTTGAATCTAAAGTTAAACGTGAGGAATTGAAGTAGGGGTGAGTTTGGAGCGGATTTGGCAATTCCATGTTAAAAACGGAGGAGAGAATTCTCTGTTTCTAACGAAAAAAGGTTTCCTCGTCAAGTTTTAGGAATTCCTCATTTTTCGTTTTCAATCCAAAACAATATTAAAACATATTTATTTTTTTCATTAAATATATATTATAAAATATTATTTCATTAAAAATATATTCAAAGATATTATTTTTCATTAAATATAATTTTTAATATATTGGAGTGGAGTGGGGCGGGATACCTCATCCCGTCTCCGCTCCGTTCCCGATCAATTTCAGGGATTTCTTGCCCCCATTCTCGTTTGGGTTTGGGAACCCCGTAAGGGGCGAGAAATATCGCCATTCATAAATTGAAGAAGTCTAAAGAGAGATTGGTTAAGTTGGTGTGTTAGTAATACGGTGATTTTGTATTCATTTACTTTTAGTAAAAGAATTGGAGTTGCACCAGTGATGTGATTTGTCAATTCTTTTTTTTTTGAAAGCATTTGTCAATTCTTTATATCCATAAAATTTGAGATATAATAGTAGTTTGTTGAATATGAATAAAAAAATGTTGATGTAATAGTTGGTTAAACTTTGGAATTATGGTATTAACTATTCAGTACTAGCCACTTATGTTTGAAATTGTGTTCAATACTTAGGCTCGTAAATTTGGAGATCCATACTTGGGTTTAAAATTTGAAACTTGGTGTGCAATTCTTATAAGCGTCCAAAAATTGAAAATTTTGACATTTTCCTACTTGTAAATTCGGTACATAATTACTAATTTAAGTTCATCAGTCGTTACAAAAGAAAACAAAGCAGCCCAAAATAAGGTTTATTCACACACATTTTCTTTTTCTTTTGTTGGATCAATCGAAGTATCTTGGGAACATTATATTTTCCCTTCAATTCTTGGTTCACTATTTTATCTCTAACATTTCTAAACCATCACTTGGTGGCACTTGTTCTGAACCAGCTTCTCAACAAAATACTGATTAATTGTTGTACTAAACACATATATAGCATATACATGTCCACAATTTTTGAACACTCAGATTCATCACAACCATATTTATGTTTTAATATAATTTAGAGATAAATTGCAATAAAATTGTTGTGTACTATGTCTATTTTGTAAAAAATTGTTGTATATTTCATTAATTGCAAAAACCTAATGTGAAATTACTTTTCTTCTTTTGCAGTTTTTTCATTGAGTCAAGGAAAAATAAAAAAAAATTGTAAAAAGTAGTTGTGAACTCACTATTTTTTTTGCAAAATGTGTATTTTTTTTCAAAACTGACGAAAATACCCATAGAATTTTTTTTTTCTAAATTAAAATCATTTTTTTTCAACTTGAGCTCGTCCGCTTTTTATTCTTCGACCAAATATCACTAGCTCGTGGCTTGATAACACGATGATGAAAGGGGGGAGTCGGAAAACCCCAACTATTGGAGGAAAAAAATAGGTGAGCTCGAGTTGGAAAAATATTTAATTTTTTTAATATATTTTGTTTTAGGGTCACTTTCGTAATTTTAAGACAAAATTATACATTTTGCAAAAATAATAATAAGTTCACACTACTTTTTGTAGTAAAAAAAGTTCATAGCCATTTTTTGCAAAAAAAATAAAATAGTTCACATCTTTATTTTGCAAATTTCCCCTTCAAACTAAAACTATATATAAAAATAAATGTAAATATTTTGTTTCTTTAAATTTAAGGGTAAGGGGCGCCATTTTGTTTTGTTTCTTTAAATTTTTAGAAAAATGAAGATGAATCTATACACCAAAGAATGTGTCATTCAGAAGATTTAAAAAAATATAAAATAAACGACCTTTACCAATAATCAAAAATCGTTACACAATACACTAGAAATGGACAACGGCATATTCTCGCTACTCAACTCACAATCAGAACCTAAATGGGCATTAAATATCATTTATTTTCTCTATAATAAAATTTATATTTTAATACAAAACGAGTTCGCCGAGTTTGCCGAGTTTTGCCCGAGTTTCGAGTTCTTCTCATATTTCAGCGAGTTCGAGTTTTGCTCGAATTCTGAGTTTCATAACCATGCATGTCTCAAAACCTGTCCCAAAATCCCTCTTACCTCCGCACACTGCTAGAAAAGGTAGGTTTCAGATTCCTCCAACACCACAAATGGGACACAATGTAATAAGAACCACTCTCCTTCTTTCTAAATTAATACAGGCGGGAAGAGTGCCCGATAGTAATCGCCAAAAAAAAAAGATTCTGGGCGATACCTTGAGAGACCATGCTTTCGTCCAAATGCTGGAGATTGGAGGTCCATATTCTTGTTTCTCTAAGAAGAGCTCTATAAGCGGATTTGACCTCGTAGCCTCCCTCAAAGCTAAACTTTCAAAATCAAGGATCTGAGCCATTGTTGGGATGAATGGGTACATCCCGAACCCTGGCACGATCTACTGCTCCCATGACACTTTATAAAGTCTCTTCGTTCCAGCTATGAGCTCCCTGCTGAAACAAATCTGCAAACCCGAAGTCTCTCCCCACTACCAGTAATATCCTCCAAGTAGGGAGGGTACCCCTCCAGCCAAGGGGTTCGACTAGCATCAAAATCGTCATGACCAACAGCTTTCCTGCACCCCAATCTGAGAACCGGAATAGCCGCCACAAGGCTCCTCCAAATATAATTTAGATTGAATTCAATTTGGGCCGACAACACATCACTCATCGGGAAGTATTTGGCTTTAAGTAGACAAGCCACCAAAGTATCGGGTTGGATTAAAATTCTCCAGGCTTGCTTACCCAACATAGCCAAATTGAATTCTTGTAAACGTAGGAACCCCAAACCACCCGACTCCTTGTGAATACAAAGAGAGTCCCACCTTTTCCAAATAATTCCCCTACACCCAGAGGACCCAACCCACCAATACTTGGTCGGAAGCTTCTTGATCCTTCCAAAATACCATCCGGAATTAGAAAAACAGATAAAGAATAAATCGTGACAGCCTGAAGCACCGTTTTAATCATAATCTCTTGCCAGGTTTTGGAGAACATCTTCCCATTCCAAGCCTTGGCCGTTCAATTATATCATCTGTGGTTAAAAATATATCATTAATTAGTGCGTAATGTATCAATGGCTGATAAAGATCGTGTCTATGTGGATAATCTCTGTGTATTATTAAATTGTCGTATATATGTAAGAATGAATAATTTAGAACATCTATTTGATTATTTTTATGCAAATAACTTTGTCTAATGTATCATTACAAAAGGGCTTCGCTCTTAATTACCCCTTGTCTAAGCTTTAAACTAACTCCATTTTCAAACGAATTTTTATAATCACACTAAATCAGGAAAATATTTTAAAGTTGTCTAAAGTTTTAGATTTCTAACATTTTGTACAATCATAATTTATTTGAAAGCTTTTTATGAAAAAAAACGAATTTTATTTTAAATATCGGCAACTAACCCAGCATCAAGCCGGACAGTTGAATCTACAGTTGGTGGGACAAACCCCTCACCAACTACTGTTAGTTAAAGCATATTTGGCCAATTCGTGAGCCACTTTATTACAGTATCGACGAGCAAATGTTAATGAGAAATCAACCCCAGGGATGGAAAAGAGGTGCCTGCAGTCATAAATAATGCCTCCGAACATGTTTATTGTTTGTTTCCCTTGCTGGGCATGATTCACCACCCTAATGCAATCTGATTCGAAGATCACTTCCGTCCATTTCTTCCCTTTTGCTCATGACAAAACTTCTCTGACGCTTACAGCCTCCACCTCTTCAGAATGGAGATGTCCCGAAAATCGTCTAGAGAGCGCTACCACAATTCGACCCTCCGAGTTCCTACAGACAAGCCCTATGCTCCAGAATCCCCTCTCTGCATCTATTCCCCCATCAACATTTATCTTCAGCTTTCCCTGTTCCGGAGGGACCCAGACCTTCGGTGATTCTGCCACCAGCTGATCTGCTCCCGAGGATCCTCCTGAGTGTTTTGTTGCTGACCAGGTTCTTCGGAGCCCTTTTGCCATCGCTGCCACTCTTGCCGGATGAAAAGTCTTCAAATTCTAAACAACTTGATTCCTCGCAGCTCATATCGCCCAGAGAGTGATAGCCCATAAGCTTGTCTCGTCCTCCCCCTCCACCCAAGAAGACCAGTTGCTCAATATCGGGTCTGGTCCCATTTTTTCTCGGATGCCCTGAAAAAGTCTGTCCCCCCAAATAGGGGTCACCACTCTGCACTTGAAGAAGACGTGATCCGTTGTCTCTTCTGGGCAACCACAAAGGGGACACTGTGTGACTATTGGGAGGCCCTTCTCTGCTAGACGCGTCCTAGTCGGGAGAAGGTTGGATATAGCTCTCCAAACAAAGATTTTTACTTTGGGCGGAACTAGCAGTTTCCATACTCCTTTCCAACCTACTGCTTGTGATGACAGTGACCAGATATTTCCCAACTGACAGAGAGCTCGGTAGGCACTTCTGACCGTGTATTCGCCTGTTTTGTCTGCGTCCCAATATCAGTGGTCCCTGGTTTCGTACCAACTAGGGATGATGGAGAAAATTTTATTACCCGTGTCATGGTCAAACGGTGCCCTAACCTTCCCTTCGTCCCACGTTCTGCACTCCCGACTGAAAAGGTCAGAGACTCGCATATCCGCCGGGATGGCCACTCTTGCACCGGATGTCGATATTTCCCCTCCTACCCATGGGGTCCCTAAAACTGAACAATTTTCCGACCCAATATTCCAGTGTGCTTTCTCGCGAACAATTGATCTGACCATAAGATTCTGCCCCTTCCCGTATTGCCCTTCCACCAGAAGTTATTAAACATCTTCCCAGTGTCATCGAAATTTTTTTAGTTTAGTGTTTTACATCTATCTAATTATTTACCATTTACATTTATGTCCATGGCTCTACATGATGCTAAACGGGTCGAGGTGAACAACTTTGGAGGAATCATTAGCGAACGGTGTTGCGTACTATCCACTATCAGAAGATGTGTTCTTTATTTTGCTTGTAATCAAATGACCCACGAATTGACCAATCTTGTTTTAACTAACAGTAGTTGAGATTATGGTGAGAGGTGTCCCACTATCTGTAGCTTCAGCTGTCCGGCTTAATGCCGAGTTAGTTGCTATTTAATTAATAAAATTTGCTTTTACTTTCAAAAAAAACTCTAAGAAAATTGCACTTCATAAAATCAATAGTTAGATGCAATATATTGGCACAACAATTTACGTGTGAATAATTAATTCCGTGTTCAATCAAAAAAGCTTATTACACACTCAATTAGTAAATTCTGCACAATTTTGAGTATGGTGTGCTGTATTTGAATCCCACTACATCTTCATCTTAAAGAAAGACAAAAATGGAAAATTTGAGTTTCTAAAGTGGAAATATACACGAGCCTATATCTCACCATCAACCAATCAGAAAATTTTCTTTACAAATTTAGAAATAAAAAGGGAAAATATTAGCTGGCAAAGGAATTGTAATTAAGTTATAGCCTTCCATAATCATATGAAATAGCGATATTGATCTCTGGTAATAAGAATAATTTTCTAACCAATACGTACACAGTGGTATGTATTGTAAGAGAACAATATTATATTTGAAGTTTGATCGTTCAACTTTAAGTTTATTAGTCTAATTTCTTTGAAATAGTTCATCAATTTATTTTATTGATCATACTCACTCACCAAATTCATAAAAAAAAAAAAGGAAAAAATAATAATCAAATTAAAAATGAACTAGATTTGATAAAATTACAATTAAGTTAGAATAACCCGGAATTTAGGACTAAAACTACTGGCTCAAATATTGTGAAAAAAGGCAAAAATAAATAAATGCATAAATAGAAATGATTAGACAATTTGCATACAGAAGAGATAGCTATTTGAAAATAGAATGAAGGTGACGCAAATTTGGGCTATAAATTGAGATGTGAATGTGGGTGGTTTCACTGAAGTGGTGAATTTGATACGATGGGTGTAAAAATCACTAACTCGGACAATTTTTTCTCTCTGTTTTGGGTTTTAGCTCTGTTGTTGATCACTTTACAGAGCAACTGCAATGAGGCCTTTGGCTGGGCTCCTGCTGGCGCCACCTGGTACGGAAGTCCTAATGGTGCAGGGAGCGATGGTACGTAAATTAAACGAGTATTTAGTTTAATTTATTTAATTAATATCATTGTTATAGAATTATTATATATAGTCTAATATATGTTAAATGAACACTAATTAATGGGTTATTAGGTGGAGCTTGTGGGTATGGGAGTGCAGTGTCTGGACCGCCCTTCTCCTCCATGATTGCTGCCGGAGGACCCTCTGTTTTCGACTCCGGCAAAGGATGCGGAGCTTGTTTTCAGGTCAATTAATTAATTAACATACGTACTATATATATGTTTTATTGTGACATTAATTATTTACACGTACATTTGTGATTTGTGTGTTTATTTAGGTGAAGTGCATGGGGAATACGAACCAAGCTTGTTCGGGGAATCCGATAACGGTGGTGATCACTGATTCGTGCCCCGAGTGCGAACCCGTCCATTTCGACTTCAGTGGCACTGCTTTTGGAGCCATGGCCAACCCTGGCCAGGCCGATTCCCTTCGCAACGCTGGAAAATTGCCCGTACAATACACCCGGTAATAATTACATTAATTATCAGCCATATGGTATTATAACATTAAATTAAAGGAAAAAATACGTCTTTTTCACATAGTCAAAATGTTAATTCTGTAAATAAAAGAACGGAAACACCCTTTGACTAAATCTAATTTTCAGACTTAAAATGTAAAAATCTAGGTAGTCAACGTTTTTATAATGGAGCCACATTGATCACGAATGCATATGTGATCATAATGGTTTTTCAGACTTTATTTATGGGTTCTTTTGTTGATTGATAGGGTTGATTGTAACTATCCTGGGGTGTCCATTGCGTTTCGGATCGATTCGGGATCGAACCCGTACTATCTTGCATTTGTAATAGAATTCGAGGACGGAGACGGGGACGTGGGAGAGGTTAATATTCAAGAGACCGGAAAGGGCAATGAATGGGTGGCGATGCAGCAATCATGGGGAGCAGTGTGGAGGGTAAATTCGGGAAGTGAAATAATAGGCCCGATTTCGGTGAGCCTCACCACAATTCGCCGCTACAAAACCGTCGTTGCCCAAAATGTCATTCCCGCCGGCTGGCTTCCCGGACAAACCTATCGTTCACATGTTAATTTTAATTAATTATAAATATGTGTTTGGCTTAATTAATTTGTAACCAAACAATAGTAAACCACATGTGGTTGTTGAACAAGTGTGTTTCATTTAATACTATAGTTTATTTTTGGACAAGTTGATGTTCAATGACTTGCGTTTCTTATAAAATTCCATCCTCATTATAGTAAAATTTGTGCCAATTATTCAATACTCTAAAAATATTTCTAGGTTCCAAATATTGATATGAAAACTACAATTTTTAGTAGGTTGAATTAGCACAATTTTTATTTATGGGTGATAAGTTGAAATTGGTACATAGTCTATAGGAGAAACTTCAATTTCCATTTTATTTTTTATTCTACATTACTGTTATTTATTTAATTAATAGCATGTTCTACTTTGTGATGTATAATACCAGGTTAATTATTGTTAAATCAAATATTTCATTTTATCTAAAAGAATGTTCATATGTGAACACAAGCATATTGGGACACAATAATTAGTGTTTAGTGTTCCCTGAGCCAATTACGAAAATTGAGAGTGTTGTATTTATAAATAAATATAATCATTTATTAAAGAGATTTTATATTTTTTGTTTCCTTTCCTTTTCTTTTCTATACATATCAATCCTCATATAAAATCTTCTTCACATAACCTCAGTGATACTTAATCAACACCTCAAAACAACTTTTTCAGACGATTACAAATGATCTTAGTTGCTGTTCAAGTACATATATACGTTTCTTATTATAAAAAATATCATCCTGATTAAAGTAAAATTTGTGCCAATTCAATACTCTAATTAACCTAGGGTCCAATTGATATGAAAATTACGATTTTTAGTTGGATGAATTATCACAATTTTTATTTATGGGTGATAAGTTAAAAATGGTACATAGTCTATAGGAGAAAGTGCGAGTTCTACTTTTATTTTTTTTATTCTACATTGCTGTTATTTATTTAATTAATAGGGGTGTGCTACTCTATACTTTGTGAAATATATTACCAGGTTAATTGTGCTAAATCAAACATTTTATCTCTAAAAGAATGTTCACATGTGAACACAAGCATATTTGGGACACTAGCAATTAGTGTTCCACGCTGATATGATTATTGATGGAAATTAATTAGATATATTGACTTGTAATTATTATAATAATTTATTAAAGGGATGGTTTCCTTTTCTTTTCTATACATATCGATTTTTATATAAAATCTTCTTTACAAAAGCTCTGTGAAGAATGAGATAAAGATAACAATGATAACTAGTACAGAATGATATTTAGGTAAAATCTCACTTTATATCCATAATTGTACCACATTCTCACTTATGTACATTTAATTTTATAAATTTTATAGAGGTTGGTTAAAATCATATTGATCTCACTTTGCTCTAATAATACTACTCATGCTAATTATTTATCGTAAATTGCTAAAATACCCTTTAGCATCCAAGTCCAAATTCATATTCACGTGAGTAGATAAAAATTGGGGAAAAATTAGACTGGTCATTAGAAGCAGAAAGAAAAATATAGCATGGAGGCAAGAATCACGCCATTGAGGAAACAGGAAAGATCATAAGAAAATCAATTGCGATTGCCATTTTTGCTATTGACTAATTTTGTATCCATTGTCTGCACATTTTTGGGCAGCCCACGAATGTTTACTAAAAGTAGTCGATGGTAATCCTAATTTGATTGCCCAAATACATCCTCTATCCTCATTAATTTTTAGTTCAAGTGTTTCAAGTATTAGTACGTACAACATTTTATCTGATTTTTAGTTGGGGTTTAATCATAAAATTATTTTCAGTTCTATTTAATCATAAAATAGAAACATTATATCAATTTTAATATTTGTTTTTTCTAGTTACCGGATTGTTTTATGAAAAACAGGGTTTTTTGAAAGAAAATGTCAGACAATTACTCCAAAAACTCTTTAAGGTGTATTTTTCACGCCTGACCAACAAACTTCGCTCAAATTCGTTGTACCCTCTCCCCTCCCAGGGTCGAGAACGCCTACACATTGGTTCATTCAAAACCCAAGACGATTGAAGTTCACACAACAACCTCTCGTCGTTGTCCCTGGTAACTGCAACCCCGCTCAACGCACGAGCACGCAACCTCGAACGTCTGACGAAACTCGTCCGCCTAAGCTAAGTAGTGTAACCTAAACACCCAAGGAAGTCCCCGGCTAGTCAACACCGACTCACTTCCGCTTCACTATCGAAGTGTCCCGACATCTGAAGCAAGAGAAGCATGATAAGTGTGTATTTACACCGATTTTTTAGTACTCTTTCCCCACATTTTACTTAGTTTCATCCATTTTGGGTACAATAAACCTTTATTTTGTCTCTCTTTTGCCTCACAAGTACTTTGAGTTAATTGTGCAGATTTCTTGTCATTTTAGACCATTTTCGAGACTTTTAGGGTCCAGCCCGTGGCCCTTCTCTGGCCACTCCGTTCCCTTTGATTAATTGAAATTTAATTAGTTGTCGTCTACTCGTGAATTTTTATTACTAAAATATTTCTTCACACGTTTCCGACTTACAAGATTAATTACATAATTATATTTGAGTAATGAAAGTCTGTTGTTGTTGTCCTTTGGGGTTCATATTCGAGGTTGTAATATCAAAAATAAGATATTCAACTATGGAAATAATATTCAAAATAAATAGGGGTATCAAAATACGTTTATAACCCTCTCTGATGGTATAAAATGACTGAATTTTTTTACAATTAATTCATATTTACATTAGTATGCCCTTCATGACTCAGCATGGGACTGTAACTCCATGCTCTGTGTTAACTATTAACAAAAGACAAGGACATTCCTCAATTAGTTTGTGTTTTCTTACCAAAACAAGTCTACAATAACATTCATTCCATGACTGTATTTATGTTTTCATCTTTTATTGAAAAAAATAGTGATTTTAATTGAATATGTTTTTACACACGGTTAATTTGTATGTTGTTTCACGAGTTACATCGTGCTAAGGTTTAATTATAGTCAACTTCAACGAAGATTTTGACGACATATATATGATAAAATGTAGTATATCATGAAGTATTTTGAAATATCAATCCAACCAACTTTGATTGCTTGGTGTATTACCGTAAACAATATAATGTGTTTTATTTAACCATACAGATTTAGAATCAATGTCTAAGTGAATGAAGGGCATGAGAATTGATGTCACATGATGGATGTTGTCTTCTATATATATTTCCGCATATAACTTTCTATTCCAACTGGTAAGAAATATATTTACCGTTCATATTCATGAAGTCAGCAGTTCCTATAAACATGTACGATAATCGATATATTTACGATATTATTTTAGGTATATAAATAAAACAAAATTTCCTAATTGTTTTGCCTTACACAATATTATGTATTATTTTCGTTTGTAAATTGTATGCAATATTCAATCAGTATATTTCAATTCGTACAATAATGTCTTTGACAATGCATAAATAATATATATCCCTCGATGGTCAATCATTCATGTTCCGCCTTTCAAACTTTTTTTTGAAATCATCGATATAATGAACTTTCACAGTGGTACCGCACAACACGCGGTGCCCCACATTAGTGATTTACAATTAGGTGATCAATGTCCCATAATGTGAAATAGAATAATGATTTTGTGAATAATTTTTAAACCAATATATAGCAATATTGAAATAAAAGTTTTATTCTATTTATTCTTAAGTTTTATCATTTAATTTTAAGTTATTATTAGTGTAACTTCTTTTAAATCATATCAATTTGATATTACTCTTCTAGATACAGTTCATCAATTTACTTTACTAATTAAGTAAGTAATAAATTAGAAAAAAATAATCAAATTAAAACTAAATTAGATCTAACAAAATTGCAGTCATGATTACATTACTATTATCTTCATTTAGGAAGAAAACTAATGACGCGAATATTGAGAAAGAGGCAAAAAATAAAATAGAAATGGTTTGACAATTTGCATAGAAAGAGATGGTTATTTGGAAAAGAAAATGAAAGTGGCCTAAATAACTTGTGCTATAAATTGAGACGTGAATGTGACTGGTTTGGTAAATCGTAGCTTTCTCTGAGCAGAACCATCGTTTATTTTTGGTGGCCTGCACAACCTGGCAGTAGGTTATAGTCTATCATTCATCCTTATAATTACTTATGAATAATTTGTCACGAACTATATTGGAAAATATGGACCCATCCAAG
>JAYMTP010005917.1:0-12712 GCA_036897365.1 Geranium brycei | reverse complement strand
TAAGTCTTGCTGACGTGTCTTCCTTCCAGCTGGGCCTTTGCCTAAAACTGTCGTGAAGTAAATCCCTTGCGCGCTAAGATTCTGCGTGTGAACATCAAGAGGCTTCGATATCTTGCCTAATTATGCGCGCTTCGTGTTAACCCAAATGTGTCGCGACATGTCGACTGACATCTTTACCTTGCGCTAAAAAATATGCCAATACTAAACGTAGTAACATATTGGATAGGATCTCATTGAAGAACTTGTGACACTTTGGCATTTCATCGAGCGCTTCAATCAAGGGAATATTGATGGACACTTTCCTTAGAACATCCAAACATCGAGCAAATTGTGCATCATTGCACTTAGTCTTCCGCTTTACCCTTTAGGGAAATAGGGCTTGAAGAACCGGAGGTTGTGGTCCTACATAGGCGGGCTCCTGTATTACTTCCTCTTGCCGCACCGGAACCACGTCCGAGTTCTCTTCTTCTTGCTCCGACTCATCTTCATCGACCTCTCCAGGTAAATTTTCATTCACCTCTACCCTTGTCTCCTTTTCTCTTGGGTCAACGGGTCCCGGCAAGGATGCCCCACTTCTCAAGGTGATTGCCTTCACATGATATTTCCTGTGTGGCTTAGGGACTTCCGTGTTGCTCGGAAGTGAACCCATGGGTCTTGGAGCACCCCCTTGCTCTAACCTTATTTCGATGTTTCTCAACCATTTCCTTAGATCCTCATTAATTTTTGTTTACGACTTCATGAAAGCCGTAAGTACATCCTTCAAAGAATTCTCTCCTTGCGATGTGGATGCATGATTTGATTGCCCCCTCTCATTTGTTGAAGATTTACCTCCATCACCATAGTTAACTCGTCCATTGTTGTTCAGACCATTGTAGTGTTCCCCTTGTGGCGTACCTCCATAAACTTTCCCATAACTCCCTCCCCCATAGTTGTTGTTGGGTGGAGGTCGATTGTTGTTGTTGTTGTTGTTAGCTCCTTGGTATCCACCCCCACCGGGGTATGTCATAGAACAATCTTGATAACCTTCCCCCTTGCCTCGCATTAGGTCCTCCTCTATTGTTGCCATAGTCCATTCTTTGTACATCAACATGGTTCCCCGAACCTTGCCCTTGGCTCCCTTGTACCAATTTCAAAACCATGTTCAACTTTTCGGCCAATCCCCTTGCTCACTAGTGTCTTGTGCAAATGCGGCCGTTTTCCGTCTTGAGCCTCTCCCACCATCATCGTTCCATTGATAGCTATTCAATACACATTTTTCAACGATATCATAGACTTTTTCCGGTGGCAATAAGAGTAGCGCTCCACCTCTCGCGACATTAACAACCATTTGTGATGCTTCAGACAAACCTCCGAAGAAGAGTTCATTGAGTACCCCATCTACAATTTGGTGGTCCGGGCATTTCCTTATCACTGCCTTGAACCTCTCCCACGTCTCCCCGAGGGTTTCTCCATTAAGTTGCGAGTAGTTGTATATATCCTTTCGGAGCTCCGCACTTTTCCCCGGAGGTACATACTTCTCAAGGAACAACCTTTCGAGAGTCTCCCAATCATGGATATCTCGTTGGTCGAGGGCCATATACCACTCCTTAGCGGACCCTCCCAACGAGAAAGGAAATAACTTGCACTTGACAACTTCAAAAGGAAATCCGGTCGCCGTGGCCTCCACTACTGGCCTCCACTACTTGCTCAAACATTCGCAAATGTGCATAGGCCTCATCGCCCATGCCCTTAAACTGTGGATTCGTTTGCAAAACACTTAGCATCACCGGTCGGAGCTCAAAGTCGTGCATCCTATGGTGGTGCCCTTCCCTTCTCTCGTGTCTCGGAGGATGAGGACGTTGGTTGGGGTGCACTCGTCCTTCATGATGGTATCTATGTTGGGCGGGCGCGTTGTTCCGATCTTCTATTTCATCCACAAAATCATCATCAACATTCCTTCTCACATTCATATCTTCCAAATTGTGCTCTCTAGCATGATCATCATCTCGGGCCACCGGCCCCATATTATCGTTCCTCCTTGGTGAATTAGCCATCACACTAGGCTCTTCTCCTCATCTTCTCAAAGCCTTGTTTCTCCAACAAAACGCTTCAATCTCGGGATTGTACTCAAACCCCACTACACCCGATGCTCGGGTCATACACCACTCATGTACCTATCAATCAACAAAACCAAGTATCAAAGCTCTTCTCAACAAGTAATCAAACACCAAATATAACAATACCGCTACCAATTAGTCCTCGGCAATGACGCCAAAAACTTGTAGGGAAAAACAACGTTCGGTTACAAACACACTTTCACTCCTCACGCAAGTATACGTGATCACAAGTAATAAAATCGGTAAGTATCGGGTCGATTTCCACGGGGACTAATATCGGGTTGCGAAATTGTTCGATCGAGTGTTTGAGAGGGTCTAAAAGAGAAATGTCTCTAGGACTAAATCCGAACTATGTGATTAGATATCAATTCTTCACATGCAAGTATAGAAAAAGTAAAAAGGGAATGTAGTCTTGTTCACAAAATACCACGGGTACTAGCCTTTGCACTTCTGAGTTATTAACGTTCCTTATCAATTCTATATGACATTTTAAGTGATAGTTTATATCTAAATACTAGCTCCGCCTCTCAGGATTGGAACTAGCCTAGTGACGAGACGTTCTTTACCCTCTCGGGATCAATTACGCCTCTACACCACATTCTTCCGACAAATTGCAACTATGAGCTTTAGGAGGTGTCTTAACACGGCCTCGACCCTCCACTCTCGGTGATTCCTAGATCCATTAGGCTTGCTCCTCTTGAAGTTAAGTCACTAACCTAGCCGAACTACTCTAATTGCCCAAATTAAAGCAATTCACACGAAGCACAAGCAAATCACACATCTCATCGCCTAGAACTAATACCTAAAATTAATAGCAAGATGGAATCACAAAGTCTAGCACCCATGACCAAAGGTTTTAGCCTCGAGCTATGGTTGCAAATGTCAAATCCAAACAAAATACTCCAAAATATACTCATGGCAAACTAGACTCCACAAAGGTAAGCAAATAAAAGGTAGAAGAAAAACTCATGGCAAACTAGACTCCATCTTCAAGCTCTCCTTCTTCTTCTCCAAGCTATCTTCAAGCTCTAATCCTTTCTCTCCAAGTGTTTCCCAAGCATCTCCATAAGTATAGCTAAGAGAAAGATGAGAGGAAAAGTGAGTGATGAGAGCAAAATCTCGGATCTAGTATAAGAGGTCCAAAAGTCCCCAAATGTGGAAGCCCAAATCTGTTTTATAGATGCTGCCAGATTCAGGTTCCACTCACGCCTCCGGTCCAGAGTACCGGACGGAGCTCTCTCTGTTTTCGGGTTCGCCTCTGCTCCAGAGTCTCCAACGGTGTGGCCGTTAGGGACTCCTCCTCCCAAGACTCCGGTCTGGAATCACTGTAGGAGGAGCCCTCAGGTGCTTGACTCCTCTGACTCCACCGGTCTGGTGTGACCAGTGGAATGAGAAGTAGACTCCGCTCGAACCTCCGGTCCAGAGGGCCGAGAGGAGTCCCTTGCTAGACCATTCTCTTGCATTCCAAGCCATCCCAGTTTTGACCCTCGAAACTAGGGCTTATTTCCCGCGTTCTTCCTGCACAAGCCACAAAGCCTCGTAGCATTACAAGTTCCCAATGTGATATGAATTAACGCTTGATCAAGACAAAAAACCACTAAGTTATGAGTGAAATGTGTCGGAATGACATTCTTTCGGACCCATAACACTTACCAAGGAAAGAAATCTTGTCTAGACAAATCAGTTAAATAGAAAAGAACATTACTAAAACAAATTAAAAATTACCTATTATGTAAAAATTGCATTTATTTAAATCATCTGTCAAAAGGTCAACATCATTAGTGCACATTAATATACCGATTTAATATATCCTTCACACTAGGAAACAAAATAAAAAGAATTTGTGATTCTTGGAATCTCTAATACGAGCCCTGACACTATAAATAGCAATGTCAATGCTCTCCCAAACTCACATGAATAACATTGACACAAATTAAAGACAAAAATGATCCATTCGTCCTCGACCAAAGTTTCTTGCATTGTGGTTCTTGTCATTCTTGCAACGAGCGTAATCGGTACTTGAATTTATTCTCTCTTCTGTTCTTTTAAATGTATTCTATGTTCTTATTTGTCTGATGAAAATAGTATCTACTTATGATGATTAATATTGGTATTTGAGCAGGAGTGTTATCGAAGACATGTACAAAGGTGGTACCGGACCCGATAGGGCTAGCATGCAATGACTTGTCTTGTAACAAAGCATGTCACGAAAAATATCCTAAAAGCAATGCATATTGTGATGAGATTATAGGTCCCGTTTATACTCTATGTAAATGTGATATTCCATGTTAATTATATATGATTTAATCGTTGTTTCATCTTCACTTATAATTTCAAATAAAATCAATAGTATGTTATTGACATTCCTATTTTATACCTCACACTTTGGGTTATATCAAAGAGAAAAGTTCCTTATATCTCAGTGCTCTATTTTTTTCTCTTTTTATTAGATAAGTGATGTTATCTATCATCGAGTAAAAGCTTTATATGAGAGGTTTGCACAAATCTTGTCTAGACTGAACAGTTAAATTGATTGTTCTAAATGGTTTAAAAATATTATGAATCTCCAACAAGATGATAGTTATACTGTATTTTTTTATTGTAAAATTACTTTTATGTTCAATTTATCGTGAAGTTTCATTTTTTAACTCATGAAGGAGACAAAATTGAAGAGGATGACGAGAGATTCTTAGGGGGACATATATTTTAGGACTTTGTTGGTAATAATTTTGTGTGAAAATTGTTATTTTTTTTAAATGACAAAAATAACCCTCAATTAATTACACAGGAACAAAATCTTGTTCGGTCAACTCCATATTATTAAAACAAAATAAAAATTACCTATTATGTAAAAATTGTATTTAAATTATATGTTAAAAGGTCAATATTTGTTGGGTTTTTTCAAAACAAATGTAATTTATTAATTAAAGTATTTATGAAAATAGATTATTGCTCATAATATTTAAAATTTTAGGTTTGACTTCACATCGTACTCCATTTACGGTATAGCTATTTTTCTAAGTATATATTTATTATTAAATTTCAAGCGTGTCATACTTAATTTAATATAAAATATGTTATTTTTGATTAGTCTACCGCCAATTGTTTGATATCATATTTCATTTTAAGAAATTAAGTGTGACACGCTTGAAATTTCATGATAAATATATAATCAGAAAATGATAAAATATAATTAAAAATAAATACAAAAAAGGTATACGTTTTGTCTAGTTTAGGGAACAATAGTCGAATTGAGACTCAATTTAGCTGAGCTCGACAAAAAGTTGTTCTGCTCAAGCTTGATATATATATATATATATATTGATAAAAATATTTGTTGAAAGTTAAAATTAATATTAGATAAAAAAAATTAAATTAATTAAGTACTAAATGAGCAGCTTGAGATCGGCTCAATTTGATTTGACTCATTTAAATTCAGTGTGAATATTTATTTATTTTTAAAAGATATTTGTAGAAGATCGGGCTCAACCTTGTTTATTAAACGATCCCAACATTGACTTTAAGTTTTGTTTGAGCTCGATTATAAGAGCCCCAATCAAGTAATTTATAAATCTAGTTCGAACAACTATGCTCTTTTACATCCCAATATGAACAATACTATTTTTAATTTGAAAATTAAAAATATGGATGTGATAAAAAAAATAAAATAAATCTAGTTCGAACACCTATAGTCTTTTACATACCCCATATGAACAATAATATTTTTAGTTTGAAAAGTAAAAATATGGATGTATTAAAACAGATAAACGTTAGTAACTTCAAAAATTAAAGGAATTGGATGGAAATGTGTTAGGTGAATAAAATGTAATTATTAGGTACCCGATGTGACAAAAAAATATCTATGTGTATTCACGTTAAAAACAACATATTCTAGACTCTAGAGTTATTCACTTGAAGGTTTCCCTTGTTCGAATGTAACGATTGTCTAAATTTAAACTAATTTTTATTATCCAATTCAACAAGGTACATCTCAACATTTTTCATTTCCTTATTTCCAATGTCCACATCTATGTAATAGTTAACTAAAACACATGTTAACATTTATGTAAATAGCATTAATCGGAATAATCAATTCCAGAGATTGAAATGTGAACAGACAAAACAGAAGTCCATTTTCTAACATTTGATTGCAATACAATTTCCTAAACACCATATATATACCTCATATTTTAACAATTTGTTCACAAAATACCAGATGAAGAAACAGAGTGCTTTGTCGCTTGGTACATGTTTTATTAGCAGAGTACGGATTTAGGATGCGACATTAGGATCCTCAAAGTTGTACAGACCCAAGCACATAATCACATTTGTAAGTATACATTATCATGCTTAATAATGATGGTCCATCGTGACAAATTAACGATTGTGTTAACGTATAATATATGTTTTACAACCAAGTAATTCTCCTATATGGCTACTGAAAATGGAGATTAATTCCTCAATCGCCACTTAACCAAATTCAAGAGCAATTTAAGTGCAGGCATGAACATATACAGGATTTACCAAAAACGATATGGTAACAAAATGCAAGTACATCAATAAAGATAAAGCTTATACAAGAAGCACCAAAAAAGGGCCAAAAAGCGTCGTTGCTTTCTCATTATACTATCTCTCTCTACCTCAACTTCATCAACACCACCACCATTAGCTTTGAGAATAGCTTCTTCTACTTTCCGATCACCGCCGCCGTCTTCTTCAGCCTGTTTCTTAGGCCTTCCTCTCTTGCTCTGCGCACCCAGAACTGGCCTTAGCTTGGTATCACCCACCTCTCCTTGCTCCATTGATACTGTGCTCTATCAATCTATGCTAGCTCTTAAATATAAATGAGAGCACAGTTGGGAACCCCATAAAGCTGCCAAAGGACACTCTTGGCATAGCCCTAAATTGTCATTAAAAAGAATTTGCAACTGAATTGTCATTGTAATGATCAAGTTTTGATTCTTAATCTAGTGTACTACAAATTAGAGCGAACGTTCAATAAAATAGATAGATGCAGCTAATTTAACACTCATGGTTAAAAACTACAACAATGGTATCTAGTAGCAAATGCAGATGATACACCACACTTCTAGCTAAGAAAATACATGATGGGTGCTAACTACACAAACATTACATCTTTTCAGTTTGAAGATGTATGTATAGGTTTTTACATATAATCTAGAATCGGGTTTGCCAGGATCAAGTCCACAAGGATGTACATGCCTGCTGCCATACATCTTCCAGCATTGACATTGTCAATTCACATCGGGAGGGCTCAAGATTTTAGAGCGCAATCCAGCTTGTTAACTTCGTACACCCTGCACAGCAAATCAGAAGTCATATTGTAATGTGCATTTTTATGATTGTCAACAGAAAGTGAAACCCACAATTAAGTTCAAATGAAATTTGAATTTTCGAAATATAACTCCCTCTGTCTCAAAATAATTGTCTAGTTTTACTGTTTCCCAAGCTTAGGATTCAATTTTTGTGTTTGACTTTTCACCCTTTACCCTCATGTACTCCCATATTCTCTCTAATCAAGTTGTTATAACTAAACTTAAGAGGGATATCATTGATAACCTATAATTAATTAACCAACTAAAGTAGAAATGAAACACATATTTCGTAGCGCATCCGTTTCAAGGAAAGTGACACATTTTGGGACAGGAATACTACAAGTTCTATATTTCCTGTGTGAAACAAATACGAGAAAATGAACTCATAGACAGCCAGGGCTTGAGAGTTAGCCATTCATTTTGAAATGATCGGGTACTGAGTTTGAGTCCAAGGTAGGTTGAGTAGAGAAGACACCTGCGGGAACCATGTGCCTATACAAGTCCACATTATTTACACAAGTCCTATCTTGATTTCCTATCTGGTTGGCAGCACAATCCCATAGAACAGCATAACCAAATTGCAACATGTTCTCGCATTTTCTGCATGTTATGTTTTCCTGGAAAGAACTTTCAACATACATGTTTCGACCAGTTTGTTTTTTACTACATTGAATGAGGAAAATATAGCACATTCTAACAGCACACAATTCACATATCCATATCAAGGTGAAGATCCAAGTCACTCTTTGTATTGGAGTTAGAACACTTGATAAAAGTACGCCAATTCCTACTAATCAAGTTCATAATCCAAAATAAACACTAGTAATACAGAATAAACTCAGGCATATATAAAACCTATCAATGATAGACAGCATAATCATCATCAAAATCCAAATCCAAACGACAATATAGGTTGCTTATAAGAAACATGACAATGCAATAAGATATGGTGTTACAAAAGAGGTCTAGTTTTTATACCTCAGTCGGTGATGAAATGATAGGTTCCCTGCCAGAATCAAAATGGCTACTCAGTCTGCTGTATAAATAAAAAGTATAGTTCGTATACCTAGAGAACTAAAATACGGGATATGAAGAATACCTCGGCCTCTCAGACTTAGCAAGATGTTTGGACATGAGTGATGCCTGCAAAAATGTCCCGGATTAACATTTGATTCCTCTACAAATCTACAAATACAAAAGCAAATGATGAAAAAAATCAAAGCGTTTCAGGTCAAGATCAAGTGTCCTCGGTAATACAAAATTCAATGGATGGAAAATGTTGATGTGAGATATTTTACGTGCTTCTGATCACGAGCACATTTGTTAATTGGACCTATTCAAGACAGTTTTATCTATGAAGTAGGGAAATTATGAAACCCAAATACACATACTTTATAGCTCTTTTACTTACAAGTTTAAGAGTGTCAACAAATGACTCAAAGTATGCAAAATTATAGAAAAATGGAAACAACCACTTACGACCATATACCAGAGATAAGAGTCTCTTAGTTACATGCCTTTTCAAACCCAAATGGAGATCAATATTCATTTCTCAACTTCAAAGTGAGTTAAAGTCGCACTACTGAGAAGTGCAAGGGCAGGATTTGTAGGTTCTGTAAATTTTGAACCGGTAAATAGCCTATGTGTATTATTCTTGTCCTTTTCAAATGGAAACAATTATTCACAAATTTTAGGATATTATAATTTAGAACTAATTCTTACAATGAAATTTTTTCATATACAAAGACACTAAATAACTCTTTTCATAACAAACCGAACTGTAGCTCAAATGCCTAAAAATGTTGATCATCGCCCACATCACAACAGATCAAATGAACTAGTGAACGACTGGATGCAACAAACTATAATGTCAGTATAAAGTTGGGAAGTACTGATACAAGACTAAAATACATTGGAAGTTACACCCTAAAGTTCAATCATGATTAATTGTTAATAATGGATGATGCAGGTTAAAAAAGATGATAACATGTTAGCTTATCTTGAAATGTGATTTCTATCATGAACATACAATGCATGCTTCATACAGAACCAGGTAGAGTTACTTAGTACAGGAAATATTAAGATACATTAGATTAGTTTCCCACCAACTTGGCAGGAAAGTACAATACCTGCTCCTGGATAATGCTCCTTGCCTCAACAAGTTGAGCTTCAAGCTCAAGTTCCCGCTCTGTAGCTTCAGAAGTAACTTCAGCTTCTTTTTGTGCATCTTGTAACTGACCCATTCGCTCCTTCAGATTGAGTAGCAAAAGGCCATTTCAACAACTTATTGTCTAAGGGGATCCTTAGATGAACAAAATAAAAGTACCTTTATGGAAGCCATCTTATTCCGGAGACTTTCTTCTATTTGATTTCTAGCCATATGGAAAGGTAGGTCAAATACATCCTGAAACATTGAACTTTAAACTTAACAAAGAGCTTTGACCATTTTGGCCAAGAACAAAACTGCATTGTTTCAAGTTGTCATACCGTCCTCCCACCCAATGGGGACTGTGAGGGGTCAGTTTCACATCGTTCATGGACAGGCAAAGACTGTTTGGGCAACCCATTAGGAGCATTTATGAACTCACGCATATCCATCTGTAGACCACAACTCAATATAGTTGAAACACATTGCAAGAAAATAGAAGAAATACAAAAATTAATAATTGAAAGTCTCACAATAAAAGCTACCCCCATAATCACAGAATATACTTCGAATAGAACTAGGTAAAGGTTTGCACAAGAGAAAAAGATAACTATTTTACAAGCCAAAATACTTATGTTCGATGCATCTAATATGCTCATAAAAGAAATCTGCAATGCACAAATAACAATATACTGATCCATATTCACAACTTTTTACCTTTAAACTTGATAAATATTTGGAGCAAACATCAAAGTCCTTTGACTCCTTTTGAAGATATAATTTTGTGTTCCAGACATTCTATTGTATCTAGCAATTCTACATTTAATGTCAAATGACAAGCTGTTCTCTATTTCGTTGCTTCGAACATCATTCAAAATTAAATTTCAGCCTAAATTTTGCTCAAATAAGAGACCAGAAGTATAAATAACTAGTGGAAAACATTTACAACACACTGAGGTAAATATTCATCAAGCTATAATGCCAAAGTACCATTATATCCCTTAGCTTATAGATCAACTTCTATTGTTCTGAAGCCATCGATATAATGCATACCAGTCAAATTAAATAACTTAATCCTAATTCAACTACCTCACTTAACATCTATCTTGCTTACTAGCAGAAATAGGTAGTGGACCAACAAAAACACGGCAAGTACATTAACAGCAGCAGAGCAATCAATGCCTACCTGCATTGAACGCAATGATGCTCTTAAATCAGCATTTTCAGCCATCAACTCTTGATTTTTTGCTTCATAAGCATCCACCTGCCAGTAGCAAACTGTCACAAATAGGCCTATTCTAGGCTAAAGCAAGACTCTAAAAGTAAGTCCATCATACTCCATACAATCTTTTTATAGAAATCATTATCTGCTTTCTTTCCATTCCATGTCCCACGTTGCCGCCCTTCTTTCTGACAAGACATTAAGTACAAGAATATTATTAGGAAATAAAATTAAGTGTCACAATTAGATTAAAGCTAATTGGCTGAGTAGTACCTGAAGCAAGTTCATTATCTCCATACCCGACCTAGATTCTTTCTTTTTTTCCATCAACACTTGGTTTAGTTTCTCCTGCAATGTATAATATGTGCCTCTATTACAAATAAATGTTGCTTGTAATGACTCTTGAAAGGATCAAAATAGACCTCCAAAAGCATCATACCTGAAGTTTCATGTACTCCTTTTCTTTTTTCTTCATCTCATGCATCTGTTGTGTCTTCACTTGCTTTCGAATCATAAAAAAATCATATTCGATGATCTCATTATCAGTATCTGTATGTAGTCACATTACAGACACCAAGATGCCCAAGCAATTCCAATGCATGGAACAAAACTCTCCATACCTGATTACCAATGACCATCCTCTGGAACTCATCACGTTCTTGTTGCAACTTATCGATTTGGGCCTTGAAAGCTGATGTAGCTTTGGCTTCCTAATCACACATAACATTACGAATTTACGATAAATAAATTAACAAAAAAAACACAAAGCATAGACGATTCTATTTCCTCCAAAATGAATATGGAAATACAGTTTCCAACCGTTCGAGCCATAGTTGCTATCTCCCTATCTTTAGCTTGCAGCTGGGACTCAAGCCTCTCGACTTTTGCCTCTAACCTTGAAATGTCCGACAACAGTCTACAACATAACAAGTAGAAAAAAAAATTAATCTGCACTCTAAAGCTCTTAACCGTTCATTGACTGCATAAGGATGACATAAAAGCAGTGAAGTGATTCACATTTACAGTGACCCTTTACAGCATTATCCAAAAAAATACTCCTAAAATAACCACAATTGGCAGCTCTGATTGAAGAAGCACAATTCAACTTGAAATGCAACTAAAAATCAGAAATTGATCCCTAATCCATCATCACTTTCACTTTGACTTACCTCTGTCTCTGGTCATTAGCAGAGTCCCTAAATTCGATGTCCCTCTGACGCTGCTGAAGCAAGGAGTAGACACAATTGCAAGTACGGGCGATGGAAACCTTTAACAGACACCAAAACAATCAAGAAAATGAAACCTGAGCAGGCACAAAGAAGAGGAGCGGAACGCACCGGATCATTGGCGAAGAGATCCAGCGAAGCCGGGAAGCCGAAGGTGACAAGAGTCTGGTTCAGGTACTTGGCGCAATGCTCCAGGTTTCCGGTATCGGCAAATGTGTGGTCCCTGCAAAAACCCTAGATCATCAATCAATCAAACCATCAACACAAACTGAAACCATGTATGTGTGTATAGATTGCTTACACATACTGTGAATCAGTAGTAGTTGGCATTGTCGTCGTCGAGAGCCTTACTGAGAGTGGAGAAAGGAACAAGGAAAAAACAGTGTTGTTTGGTAAATAGATCTGATTCTGAGCGATGACGGAATTTAAAATTTGGACTTTGTTCGGACCTTTGTGTTTTGTTTTGTAAATATTAAATTAAAATAAATAAAGTTGCATCTTCTACTGCTCAAGCAAGCAGTACGACGACTGACTTCGGCTTCAGCGATCAAAGCTATCCTCAAATACTTGAGGAGAACTAAGGACGCCTTTCTAGTGTACGGGGGTACAAATGATGAGCTAGCAGTCAAAAGGTATGTTGACGCTAGTTTCCAAACAGATCCTGATGATTTTAAATCTCAGTCTGG
>JAYMTP010005916.1:0-12714 GCA_036897365.1 Geranium brycei | reverse complement strand
CTAATCTTGAGCTCGAATTCGGCTCGAGCTCGATTATAACGAGCCCGAACCAAATATTTAACGAGGCGAACTCGAGCGGCTCGTTTACAACCCTATATATAACCTTTCACATGTTTAGATTTGTCAAAGAATTGACGTGATTCCTCATTCGACAAACATAACATATACCATAGGGACGTGATTCGATTTAAAACATGACAGTAACATAAAAAAAGTGAACATAAACATAGAAATCACTAAGCCTTCTCTTGAGAAAGGTTCATTAATTGATTGGTATAATAACAAAGATGGTGCAATTGTATCAAATTATAAGGTTATTTATGGCATTTGCACTTGCTAACGGTTGAGCTCCTTGTCTTAATAATGACATATCTTCTAGAGAAGAAGAAAAGACTTATTGTCATCATATGCAACAACCCTTTCGTATCCTCCTAGGTACACCCTATAAATCTCCTCACACCAAACCTCAACTCCCCCAAACTCTTCATGGCATCATCATCGTCGGATCAACACCACCTCCTAGTCGATGACTTCTACTTCTCCGCCCTCTTCGACGACGACGAGGTCCTTCCCGTCTCCGACGAGAAGTACGCGGCGGAGCTACACTTCCAAGAGGCCCTCATGTCGGCAACAATTTACGGTACAATGAAGAGAGAGGTGAAGCAAGAAACGGACCGTCGCGATTATCAAGATCGTGCGGTCAAGGTTGAGGTGAAGCGGGAGGTCGGCGGGCCCTCGCACGAGCCTCCTCCTACGCTCAAGCCTGTCAAGAGCGAGCCTAGAGACGGTGGAGACGACCAAGAGACGACCATGATGATGGAGCTTGCCAAGGAGAAGCAATGGAGGAGGTGTCCGAATTGCAAGTTCTACGTGGAGAAGACCGAGGGCTGTCTACACATTTCTTGCAGGTATATATATTTACCGAATTTGCCGTTGCACTACACCAAAAATGGCTTTACGTGATGGAGGTGTTATGTTCACATGTGAGTTCAAAGTCCCACATTGGAAGAGTATTGAGTATAAGGAAGGTTTATATACACATTGGACCCTAGACCCACTAGGCTAGTCTTTTGGGTCAAAAGTGAGCTCTAATGTGTATATGAGCTTTCCTTGCATTCTGTTAAGGGAGCTTTTCCTAATGAATCTCACCATCCGACACATAAACAACGTTTTTTCACCGGGTGACCGTAGTGTTGCATGGCTTTGTTTGATTGTTTCGAGGTTGTTTTTTGTGTTTGTTCTTAGTTTGTTTTGTCGGAGAATGTTGTAGGTGTGGATTTGATTTTTGCTACGGGTGTGGAGTTCCGTGGAGTGGAAGTCACAGTTGTGGGATTTGAAGACGAAGGCCTTTTGGGAACAAACAGAGTTTGGAACCAAGAAGTGATTATTATCTATATTTTAAGGATTAGTTAATGTTGACAATCGTTTTCTAATAAGAGTAACTTTGTAGATTTCGTTTCATGAACCTTTACATGTTTGTTTGGTGACGTCCACTCTTTTTTATTTATAATTACATCATATCTCTAACTCTCTAAATAATAAAATATAATTAACATCAATAACAAAATAAATAGTATGAAATGAAATATGTTTGGAAGAACAAGCATGGTATTAAATGTTTGGTCCAACCCACACAGTAAATTGAAAGCTATGTATTGGAATCTGTCGTGTTTTCATTTTATATTATTATCTTAAAAAACTTTTAGTTTAAATTGGTATTCTACCTAAACCATAACATCATCTTAAATGTATCACTACCAAACTTTTTCTTAAAAAGCAAGGCACTTAACGTGCTGCTAAAGGTTTCAAAATGCAGTCATTAATTTTAACAGCATAACGTGTGCTGCCCTAATAGTGCTGCTAGTAGTGCGCGAAATTAACTTAGAATAGTGCACAACATGTCCTGCCACAATTTGGGCAGCGCGTATGACACGTGTGTTGCCACTGTTATGCAGCACGCATAATATGTGCACTGCCATAATTGTGGCGGCACACTTAATATGTGTGCTGTCTTAAGGAGGTATTTAATTTAAAAAATATTAAGGGTTTCGGATTGAACCGAAACTCGTAATTTAAAAAAAAAATAGTGAATGAGGTAATATACAACCAAAGCATTGCATTATAATATATAAAATGTTCAACACCACCAAAATAATATAACAAAAGCAAAATAATATAACAAAAGTTAAAGTAGCAAAAATTTTCACACAAATTACTCTAAATAAGATTTGGAAGAGAACAAAGGACGAGGGGGAGGCACCGAGGTTCCTGTCACATTTTTATTATTATCTTAAAAAATTTATAGTTTAAATTAGTATCCTACTTAAACCATAACACCATCCTAAATGTATTGATTTTATGTTTACTTGCTTGACAGATCAAATGATTTCTCTTTGAAAACTTAATCAAACCAAAGTAAAAGTACTTGGTTCATAAAATCAAAATCTATACTAAAACATAGATGAGCAGCGGGTTCATTTGACGAGGGATGCCTCTATTGTACTTTTGTAAGATTAATTTGAAGCATTAAAATTAGAGGATTATTTTTTTTAAAAAAAGCATTGAAATACATGTTTCTCATTTATATACACTTCATTTCAAAAGTTTGATTTTAAAAAAGATGGTGTTTGATTTTGTATTAAGTTAAGAAATAAGGCTAAGTGCCAGTTTGTTCTTATTGTGAAATGACAAAAATGTCTCATTGTCATTCCAATTTTCAAAAGTTTGTCATTTAAAACTTTTCTCTTCCTCCTCCTCCTCTTTTCCTCTCCTATGTATTATTGACCATGTCACAATGCATATTTATTTTTCATAATTTTAATCAAATATCTATTTTGTGATAACTAGATTCACTTGATGAAGTATATCTGATACTGTCAAGAGTAAATTTGGGTACATGGTCGTTTGTTTTAAAACACGGACGAAAGAGTCTGACATGTGTGCAAGTCAATAAGCAAGCAAACTCATAAGGCGCGCAAGAAAGCTAGCTGGCGAGATCCCCTGGAGGTTTACACCACCGACCAACATTGATCTTTCGAGATAGGTCGAATGAGAGCATTTCAAAACTCAAAATATGATTAACTATACTTGAGCGGAACAAAGCTATAAGTAACCTTAGTGAAGCGTTAAATTCAAATGTGAGTTCAAAATTTCACACTAAAAGATTACAGAGTCAATGAATGGTTTATGTATACATTGCACCCTAAATATAATACTAATTGAAACGTCTTGTAAATGGTTCAATGCATTCTTGCAACATTATGTATATCATACTTTATTGTTGTGTATGCCACTCTATGATATTAATGCTACACAGCACTTAAAACTTAATTTTATACAAATCGTATAGAATAATTCCATGGATAATGTCTAGCATTCAATTTTAATAAAATGATATTGTTCCAAGTAATTGAAGGTTTCAGTGGCAATGAGCTACAAGTTGTAGAGAAGTAATAATTAAGTAGTGTACAGTTGAGTAAATAAGGACTTAATAATGTTTACTTACAATATTGCCACTTGATTAGGTAGTTGTCAATCACTCCTACCAAATTGAAAAGACAAATTATCTTTTGACGTGTTGTAATTTAGTAATAATGATGTGATGTTTAAATCATCAATATCATCATATATGTCGACCAAATCTATAACTTTCATTGATTCTTAAAATTGATGTCAAAAAAATATTAAAAATAAAATTACTGTGTAAGGATGTGGAGTTTGAGTTTGATTGTAGTATTTATTCAGTCAACATTTTTTAGTTTCAGTGAGTCTTTCTTTAAATTAAGAGTCATGTGATAATATTAGATTCTTTATAAATAATGATTAGTCTTAAAGTGTTATACTGTTTTATTGTAACAAGGTCGAGCTCATTTCAATAAACAACAATATTTTGAAAAAAACTCATTTCAAGAATTCTACTTTTGTATGCAGGAAGTTGAATTTTTTTAGTGCAAATTGAGCCAAGAGAATAATTATATGGTAAAGTATAATTAATTTCGGGTTTTTTTTTTCCTTTCTCAAATTCACTCCTACATTCTGGTTTGTTGTGCACGCACTTAGATAAAATAAACAATTATTTATGATTTCAAATTTATAATTGCAAGTTGATAACAATCCTATCTTGTATGTTGAAATCATGAGTTCGTCCTCCACCAAGCTACTGAATATTTACACATATATAAAGTTAGTGGACATGTTGGTATGTGTATTATTAATTAATGTGTTGATTAATATTAAAATTAATTTTCGTCAAAACATCTAATGGTGGTAAATTAATAATGTTTGTTCTCTCTCGTTAGGGTTTCTCACGTCTAAATGACGAGTTACGCGGCGCTCTAGCCTGCGATTTGAGAAGATGGCAGATTAGATCGGCGGATGAGAGCAAGTGTTGTACGCTGAGAGAGTCCTCTAGGGCAATAGGACGGAAGGGAGTTCGGTGTAGGTCTCTGCAGGGAGGGGGTTTTGCGGGCTTGGCGATGGGAAAGTTAGGAGGGTATTATTTCGATGTTATCTGCGAGGGGAGACGGGTCCGGGAGGGGGTCATCAGTGGTTGGGTATAGAAGCTCCGGCGACTAGCTTGCTACGGGATCGGTGGAGATCGGTGCAATGAAGGCAGGCGGATCCGTGAGGGGCTAATCGGTGGTAGGACAGGAAAATTCTGGCTATTTGCTTGTTGTGGCTTGGGTTGGATGATGGCTCAGTACTGAGAGGGATCAAGAGTTCTCTGACGTCGATGAACAGATTTAGACAAGCATATCGAACTAAGGGGTCTTGGTTTTCTTAAGCTTCAATACGTCTTCGTGGTGTCCCATTGGGCCATTTGGGGGTCCAAATGACACGAGGTTCTTGATCTAGGAAGAGGATTGGAGGGGATCGTTGTATTTCGCAGATTTATTTGGGGTGACGTACTAGGGGTTTGCTCTAAGTGTTCTTGGGGTGGTTATTGTAACAGATTTGCGGAGAGTCTCAATCCATTCCAGGTGGATGCCACGAGTTTGCAAGAGGCATTCTGTTGCGCTATCATTTATTTTGCTCACCGTTCTTGGGGTGAGTTGTAATGGATTTGCGGAGAGTCTCAACCCATTTAAGGTGTAGGTCGCGAGATTTTAATTTTAATTTGTTTCTAGTTAATTTCTAGTTGTAATGGTTCTAGTTAATTTCAAAAATTTTAATTTGTTTCTACGAGGTTAAAACAAAAATAGGTCTAGGTAAGTTTAGTGTTCTCTATTTCATATTTCATTACATCATAAACATCAAATCTCCCCCAAGAAAATCCACTTATTGATACACAAAATCAAATCCATTACTTGCAAGAATACTCGGAACCAATTCAATGATATTACCATAAAGGATAGGATATTATCATTAAAGAAATATCCGAATGAAATTGAGAGAGCCAATTATTGCCTCACTATCATTAATTCACAAATACACCTAATTTTTGTCCACAAATTATAAATCACATTAATGTCTCTTTCCAGCACAAGAAACCCATTATTGCCCTCTAATTTCCGAAGATCTATTACTAAATGGCCTTTTGCTTATTTAACAAGTAAATGCCAACCAATCATTTTCTATTTCAGGCTTTTACATGATTTATTTCACCTTCTTCACCACAAGTGTAATAATTAACGGTTGAGATGTTTTCTTAGAGACGAGACTTTCACATAATTAATCATACACATTTTTTTTTATGATTTCTCATAATTCTCAATTTATTGCTCTTAAAATTTTAAACCCATGACTTTCAATGCAAGATCAGATTGCTTGAGTGTTACTTAATGCATGTGATCGTTCACACTTATTATACATTTTTTATTTAACTTCACTTGTTTATCTAACTAACACATGTTTACTCACACAAAATAAAACAAAGTCATTTTTCTAGGGACTTGAGATTTGTTTTTTCTGTTTTAAACAACCTCACAAAATACACACGAGCATCCATAACTGACCTTAAAAATATATTAATTTACCTCACCCACGGTTAATCTTTTATTTAATTCAACTCGAGTTAATATAATACACAAAACAATTTTTTTCACATACAAATCATAATTATTTTTATTTCAACCAATAAGATTGCAACAAAATAATTAAGTAACCATTTTATACAAGGAGAGACGATTATTATTGGATATGATAAAACAAACGCGTGTGTAGACCACACGAATCTGCCACTGTAATTTATCACTCGAACTAAGGGCAATAACGTAAAATCGACATTTTTGATAGGAGCGCCCCTCCTCTTCTCACGCCGCCTCGGCTCGTCTTCTTCACGAGCAAAAGAAATCAATATAAATCCCTCTAAAAAAACCCATTAAATCACTCACCAAAATCTGGTAAAATTTTCTCTGCAAATCCCAAAATCTCCTTTTTCCTCTGCGGATCGAACCCTTTTCCCTGCTCAATTTTCCCGAGAAAGATCGAATTTTTAGGTTGAGCCATGTGTGGAGGAGCCATCATTTCCGATTTCATCTTCCCGGAGAAGTCCCGGAAGCTCACCGCCGACTACCTCTGGCCCAATCTGAAGAAGCCCATCTCCGGCAAGAGGTTCTCGAAGCCGATCATCGACGTCGACGACGAGTTCGAGGCCGATTTCGCCGAGTTCAAGGACGATGTGTCCGAGGAGGACGCCGAGGTCGTCGAGGTCAAGCCCTTTGCTTTCTCCGCCCGCAAGGCCGTTCTCTCTCGCGGTATGGTTCTTCGATCTTCTCTCTCAGTTTCTGGATTTGGGTTTTTTGTTTTGTTTTGATTTTTTAAATTTTTTCCCTAATTTATTTGGGGGTTTGTGGTGAGTTCTGTTGTTTTGTTGCTGATTTTTTGGGAGATATGTTCATGTTTTGTGGGTTTTATTGAATTGGATCTCTTATGCACTATCAGATTATGTGTTAAAAACTGTTTTGGCAATCTGAACTTTGCTACACATTAGTTGAAGCTATATTGTGTTCTTCAGTGTAAATCATTCAATTGATCCCTCAGATGAGCAAAAGTTGAAGACTTTTGTTAATAAATTACATATATACATTTTACACAATTATTGCTTCTGCTTGTATTTAAGATCTCTGACCTTGTGAGTTGTTGAAGGCTTTGCCTCTGTATTAAATTTAATTTAGAATCTGCCTAATTACTAGATTTTGGTCAATGAGAATTTAAGGGTCTTGTCTTGTAGAAGAGAAAGTTCCATTCAACATGGATATGGCTATTGCAACTTTCATTTTCATGCTTACTTAGTTTTGAATATGATTTTTGTTTTGGTGATTGATGAGTTAAGAGTAATAGAGCAAGAAGGGTTTGATTTTGTTAATAAGCCTAATTTTATTGAAATGTGGAGTGAGTATTTTTTTTTTTTTGGGCTTCATAATCATGATGTCAGATGTGTTCTAAGAATCGCTAGGCACTAGTCGGGTGGAGAGGGCCTTTTGGGGACTAATTGGGGATTAGTCGAAATTATAGAGGATTAATTGGGACTAATCAAAGATTAAAAGGACAATCAGGGATGTTTAGAACACTGATTTCAGATTGGGAATCTTTTATTCAATGGTAGCATTTACTATCTAAGTATTTAAGATTTAAATGGTTCTTCACATGTATTTTCATCAGAGCAAGAAGGATTTGATTTGTTAAGAAGTCTAATTTTATTGAGATGTGGTATTTGGGTTTTTTGCTTCATTACTGTCATTTTAGATTTGGAAGCCTTTATTGAATGATATCATTTATATGTTTTCTACATGTATTTTCATTAGATTATAACTTGTGTCGCCTATGTTATGGCAATAGCATTTTTAAATTCCCTTCATTATGAAGCATCAAATGATCCAAACTATGTTCTCTTTCCAACTTCATGTCGCCTTTTCATAATGGGATTAAATAGGTGTTAATTTGTTGTCATTTTTACTTTGGACATTTCATAAGTACTATTTCTTTTTCGTGCTGTTCATCAGTGCGACCTATGATTTCCCTTTTCCTTGTTCATGCACAAGTAATAATAATAATAATAATAATAACAATCCATTCATGTTCGAAAGGCCCTGCTGTTGTGAAAACTGTGGAGTCCAGCGGGCAAGCCGAGAAGTCGGCAAAGAGGAAGAGGAAGAACCAGTACCGTGGAATCAGGCAGCGCCCGTGGGGCAAATGGGCTGCCGAGATCCGAGACCCCAGGAAAGGCGTCCGGGTTTGGCTAGGCACTTTCAACACCGCAGAAGAAGCTGCCCGAGCTTATGATGCCGAGGCACGCAGGATCCGTGGCAAGAAAGCAAAGGTCAACTTCCCTGATGAAATTCCCACCAAGGCCAATCCGAATCCTCAGAAACCGCTGCCGAAGCCTATTCAGAATCAGGACTTCACTCCCATTGAAATCGTGGAAGAGAAACCGTTAATCAACACCTATATAGCTTCTCCACTCGACAATCCCGCAATGTACTTGAGTTCCGACCAGGAAAGCAACTCGTTGGACTGTTCCGACCTCGCCTGGGGAGGTGACCAGCCCGCAAGGACCCCGGAAGTCGAGTCTCACTTCCTCGAAGACCCCACCCCGATGAAGAAACAGAAGACCGACTCAGCTGACATGACCCTGTCCGAGGAGCTGCTGGCCTTTGAGCAGTCCGACATGAGCTACTTCGAGGAGGAGCCGTTTGTCAGCGACTGGGGAGCTTCAATAGACGAGCTGCTGATGGGCGATGGCGACTCGACTCCTCTGTGGAACTTCGAGGACCTCGCCAGCTTCATGAACTGAGCAAAACTCTCTGAATGTAAATAATGGTACCATATCCTGTTGATTCCAAGCTCTATTTCCATCTCTTTTGCATGAGAATTGACATGTTTATGTTGGTGTTTTCAGGTATGGTTGTGTTATGGAGCAGCTCCTTGGTGTATTTGGAGTAAATAGGTATTTTAGTTCCTCAATTTCTGTTTTCTGAAGAAAAAAACTTGGGAACTTGTGGAATTGTAACTTGTTTTGTTTTGTATTACAAATGTTGACTTTGGATGTTTGTTTCCATCTATCTATCTATTTCATAATGTTCTTGACATTATTGGGTCATATTTTATATATTTACTATCCTTGCTAGATCCAATTGTCCAACGTGTCGTCTAGTAAACTCTGAAGTAGGTCAAGTTATTTGAGTTCGATTAGTTGAATATTTGATTTAAATTTGAAATATTCGAGTTTGGTTTGTTAAATATTCGAATAATTGTAATTTAGCATGCTTCGTTAAATATTTAGATTGTTATAATCAAGTTTGAGTTTATGATCTTTTTAGCCTATTAAAATTAAAATTTGAGAGATTCTTTAATATTCAAATTTGAGTTTATGATATTTACCCTATTAGATTATTAAAATTCAATAGATTTACGTGCCTCTTTGCTTAACCTTTAGTTAATTCATTTATTTTGCTTGGTAAAATTAAAATGTAAATTTTAGTTCTAGATGATATTTTTATAGTAAAAATTAGTCGGGCAGAGTTGAATTTAAGATTGATTATTTGTATTCAAATTGAATTTGATTTGAGTTATACAGGTTTGATTGAATAGATAAACCCTGAGGTTGATTATTTGTATTCAAATTGAATTTTAGTAATTATACAAGTCAGTTAAATAAGTTGAATTTTAGAAAAATTATGCTCAATTATGTTCAATTTTGTTCGTTTACATATCTTAAAAATCAACCGTCAAATCTGATGGAGATTCGATATCGTTGATTTTACGGGGTAGGGGACGAGGACTACTAAACCGGCTCCCATGTCATTTTATAAGGAAGTAATAATCACTGAATCCGACGAGGACTCGATGGCTCTAGTCCGATGAGATAGGGGACGGGATCATTCGATCTGCCTCGAACCCACCTCGTTTCCATCCCTACTTACAACCTGATTAATTTTCTATTAGTTCTACGAAGATCCTCTCTACTTGAGTTGTTATTGGGCCTTAATTTCTTAGGCCAACTTTTATGACCTCTAGATGGGCCATTTTTCACAACTCTGGCCCAACAATGGAAATTTGGGAACCTTCCTTACAAGTTGGTCTTTGAGTTTGGGACAAAAGAGAGGTCTCTTAGATTCATTACATTTAAAAACTCATTCCAAGCAAAGAATAACACAATGCTACACTCTCAAGTTAAACATCATTTTTCCCTCCTTCCCCTTCCCTCCATCTCCCATCCAACACTCCATAACCCTTAAATCAAACCTCGAAAAAACCCGATCAACGGCCGATCAAGCCTCTCTAATCCCCCGCCATGATCGATCACAATGATCGCTCCATCGCCAACGCATCCCGGGTCATTATGCTACCAATCGCAACTCCACCGCGATTTCTCCATCAGAAAATGCCTCTCGTATCTCCTCGTCTTCCTATTCATCGCGATCGCGATCATGGGATCGGGCGCGATGGCCATACTCTTCCTCGTGAAGCCCCAAAAACCCGTCTTCAGGGTCGAGTCGTTTAAGCTCGATTCGTACAAGCTCGAATCATACCGTTCCTCGTCCTTACTCGTCTCGTCTTTCCTCTCCTTCTTCGTCAACACGCAAAACCCTAACAAGTTCGCCATTCGGACCGATCCTTCGCAATTTCAAATTTACCACCAAGATTTGCCGATCGGAGCGATCCGTGTTCCGAAAATCCATCAACCTCCGAAGAGCAACAACGTTAGGGTGCGAACTCGGGTTTTTTTCGAGTCCGTTAACGTTAGTCGGATCGTGGCCGATGCTTCCTCAAAATTGACGTCGCGAAGTGACGTAGAAATGAAAATATTGGGACATGTTATGGCTCGGATCATCGTGTATCATGTAACGCTACTAAAGTTCAAGGTTAGATATATAATAAAATTATTATATGTTGTCCATTAATACTTTTTGATATTTATATATATTTTTATGTGAAGATTGTCATGATCTCTGTAGGTTGGTCTTGATTGCGACGTAGGGTTTGATTATAGGCGACTTACGTTGAAAGACGAATTTCTAATACTGAGACTTGTCCAGAATCGAACCGTAAGTGTTTATTTATCATACCTTTATCAATTATATTCAATATCGATGATTGATTATGTTTAGGGTTGATTAATTTTGGGTTAATTTGTTAATTCCAGGCTTCTTTGCCTAGCAAATCGCAATCCTTTTCCAAGAAGTGCAGCCTAGCTTTTTATCTTTGGAGACACAAATTTACATGACAAATTCAAATTTGGTTTAATTTTTTAATTTGTTAAATATTAAATATGTAAATTCATATTTCTTTTTATTTGTTCGATCCCTAAGGGTTTCGTAAGTGAGCTTGTGTAAAATATATACAATGAAATGATATTCTTAAAGTCGTTAGATTTCATGTATATAAACTGCGCAATTGATTTGGAGACGACAACGACACACATATATGCATATGAATTAAAGAGAGAACATAAAATAATATAAAATCCAAAGAAAATCACCAATCTTTCCTATGAATATACGATACTTATAAAAGCAAAGCCACAAATACTTGCATTTAAAACCCAACACGAAGTTGACTAGGATGATGTCGTTTTCCAAGATTGGCATAATTATAAGTTACATATAGGATGTATAAATACCGTAGAGAAACTCGAACACATAACTTCTGGATCCAAGTTTAAGTGTTTAACCAATTAATCAAGCAAGCGTTGATTATAAACTTAGTAGAAAAAAGCTGACATGTTAGTAGCGGTGGTGTTCATGTTTTTTTTATATTTCCGTTTGATTTGACTTAAAGCAAACAGATTTGTTTTATGGCATTGCTGAAAAGATGACTATACCAATTGGCCTGGTTGGTTGGATATAGGCTCCAGAACAGTCATGTATGGATATTCGACGTAAATGTCACTCGGGACATATCACTCGGTAATAACCATACTCGACTAGCAATGTTTAGTCAAGTATGGTTTACCATACCAGGCTAACATGGACCACACCAAGGTAATCGGGTATGTCAACCATAGCCGACTAACGTCACAACACTATTTATGTATTTTCAATTATACCATAATTATACAGTGGGGACATACTAGTCGGGTATACATGACTATATCCGACTAGATATTAATCAATGTCAGTCGAGCATGGTCAAACAGATTTAAAAATAAATAAATGAAATCAGGCTCTAATAATGCATTTTAAAACCTATATATACTCTTAAAAATGCTGATTTTCATTATTACAAAAATTGTTACGATAAATTTTCTATAATATTATTACAAAAATTGTCACGAATTACGATAAATTTGTACTTTAGTTGATCATGACGCTATGATTTTTTGTGGGATGCTCTTCAGAAAAGTTGAGACTCTTGACATGAGCCGTAAATTATCTTAAAGCAAAAACTCCAAATTTGTTTTAATCAATAATTCTTGTGAGTGTATTTTGTCGTCCATATTACTATCAGAGATAATTTTTTCTGTCTGAAACTTAATATAATTTCATCTATAATTTCATAAGAAACAAAACAAATCAATAATATCCTTAATTAATGTCATAAATTGAAACTTAGTATCTTTTATCTGTCGATCTTGTAATTTTGTGGCTCACGAACTAGCCAAGTGTGCTTTAACTAACAGTAGTTATGATCATGGTGCAGGATATGTCCCACCAAATATTGCCTCAGCTGTCCAGCGTGATGCCGGGTTAGTTGGTTAATAATAATACATGATTTTCCTTCAAAAAGATAATGTCCACCGACAACAATAATAAATATATGCATTTCAGTGCG